>JAHXMU010024692.1:8911-28534 GCA_019455685.1 Philornis downsi
GAAAATTAATCAAAATTATTTCCTTATCCATAAACCTGTGATTTCGATGAAACTTTTATTTCATTATAGAGCTTGGACCTTGGACATTATGTACCAAATACAATGTCACTTAAATGACCGCCTCTGGATTGGTTGCAGCAGTGGATCCTTTTAAAGTAATTTTCGGCCACTTTTCCGCACATTGGGGACAATCAATCAATTGCGGTTATTTACATGAGTCTCGCCGCAAGGCCCTAATCATGGTGTGCCATCACACATGGGACTGTTTTCTATTTTTTTTTCCCCTTTGTATCATTTTTTTCTTTTTTGCGATAGGCAGCGCTCCTTTGGGGTACTCAAACTAATCCCGAAAGGATTAGTCGAAGCACCTTTGAGATAAGAAGCAAATCCCCTTGGAAAATTTCCTCAGGGCTTGCTTCCTCTCTTAGCCAAAGTACCTTTGAAGTCACTGGTATGAAGTGAGATTCATCCCGGTTAGCAGTGAGGCCTATCTAGACACCTCAGATAGACGAAGAACAGTGTTTTCCAAATTCCCGCATTACCTTCAGGAGACCCTGAAGCAACGCAAAATCACTGAAAATACATGTTCGGGAAACCACAGCTAGCGCGATGCTCCCACAAGGGGTTCAACGCCACGACCAGGCAAAAACAAAATGTTCCTGGGGACCCTGGTCTTCCGTGCTACCAGAAGAGAAGAACCCTCTGATCAGGGTTCCGCAGACAAAAGCTGCTCCAGTTTTGCTATATCATACCTCGATCCAACGCCATGACCAGGCAAGAACAAAATGTTTCTGGGGCCCCTGGTCTCCCGTGCTACCAGAAGAGATGAACCCTCTGGTTAGGGTTCCGCAGACTAAAGCTACTCCAGTTTTGCTATATCATACCTCGCATGGCACTGGTCGTCCATGATATACGCCATAAATTTTCAACGTCCGAGGAGAAATATCGACACAACAATAAATGTCATAATCGAAAAATGGATATAACGGCCGCCTATATTCCATTTACACTGGCCAACAATGAACAATGAATAAGACGTGATAGCCCAATTTTTATGGCAGATTCGAACTCAGCGCAGTGCAATCAATTTTTTTTCCAAATTTGTAGACCTGTGTTATCTATGTCCCAACAGCTTTCTTATAACCTTAAATCTGCTTACCCTTCGCCACATTTCAATTAAGCTGCTAAGTAATTATAATCTTCTAATCATGATTGCATTGGAGACAAAACTCTAAAGCAACAAATCAAATAAACAATTTAAAATCAAGATATATTGATTTGTAGTGCGAAAAATGCACAGGCATTTAGGCTATGACGCGCCCTCAGGGAAATCCGTGTAATTCACTGCTCATCATGATTACAATGTTGCTTATCTTTGATGTTCGCTAAATGATTGTCACTGTGAACTAAGCTTTCATAATGCTCTGTGTATTAACAACAATGATTGACTTCTAGTAGCTTGAAAATCAAACTGCTATGATGGGCCATGAAAATTCCCACTGCAAATAATTAATAAGTGCTTCAAACGCTATTTGTTAACAGGGCTTGCAGAGATGTAGAGGAGAAGGATATAACGGATAGAATATGAAACGTGAAATTACACAAATGCTTAAGGGATTTAATAGTTAGTATCGTAATGACTTTATTTAACGAGACACATATTCGTAATTACAACAGTTTAAAGCGATGTTGTTGCCTGACACATACAATTAATAGTAACCAAGGGTGGTTAAGGAAGTCCTAAGAGATTTCAATTTGAAAATCAGATCATAAGTCAAAATATTCATAGGGAGCCATTGCAAATGATTAAATATTGAAATCAAAATATTGGGTGAAATAAAATCTACAAAAACCTACACTACGGGGTGATTATGATCTTCATAATCGATCTACAGTATAATAAATTGACAAGATTATAAAGAAATCTGAAGAGTAGAGTAGCAGAAAACCTAACAGAAGTCGCAAAGTTATATCGATATATTTACGTGACACCGATGGCTGGGACAATAATATGAAAGGTCGAACAGCAAATACTGTTACAGCCGCTAACAAGAGGGCTATTCTGAAATATGCCTCAAATTTACACGACTCTGCTACCAAAATCAAGCAAAAAGCTCGCGTAAGTGGAAGTGTATCAGCGGTAAAATGAGTTATTTTCAAATCAGCACACTGTCAACGGTTGAGACTTAAAAAGAAACCACCGCAAGACAATCTCCGTAAGGAAGGTCGGCTTAATTTTTGCCATACGACTATGACGTGAAGTAGAGAGTGGAATAGAATTATATTTTCCGATGAAAAAAAATTTAGTTTAGAGGGTCTTGATGGATATAATTACTACTTTCACGATCTTCGAAAAGAGGAACATCTACTCAATCGATTACACAGCTGGGAAGGTGAAGTTATGGTTTCGGGTGCGATCTCTTATTATGGCACAATAGAGCTCCAATTTCTCTCTGCAAAGATGAATGTGATTTCACACAAAGCCGTGCTGGAAAAAGCTTTTCCTGAAGTTAAAAATATTTTCGGACACTTTAAATGGAAATTCCAGTATGACAAGGCGTCAATCCACACAGCAAGAGTCGTTGAATCATGGATTGAAAGCCAAAATATTGAGATTATGAACGCCTTACTCTCCAGACTTAAATATTAATGAAAAAGTCTGGGGATGGCTAGTACGCAAGTTATACGAATTAGGCAAGCAATATTCAACCAAAAGTGAACTCATTAATGGAATTAAACAAAAACGAACAGAATATATGAATGTATTTTCAACCAGGGAGGAAGCACCCACTACTAAATTTTACTTAATATACTTATTTTTAAATTAGATCTAAGCAAACAATAATACCTTTAATTTAGAATTAATCTTTCCGTGTATAATCTAATTTTTGTAAGGAAGGCTATTCAAATGAATCAAAACCTGAAATTGATTTTTCTTTGTATTTAATGTTTTAGTACTTAATTTATTAAAATAAAAGAAAATTTATGTTACATCAAATACGTGAAATATGATTTATAAAAGCACAACCAGTTCGTTACAATTATTATTTTGGAAAAAATCGATATATGTAATTAAACGGGGTGCTATTCAAGTGAGCGGCACTGTATATTATGCTCCAAAAAATTTTTTTTTTTTAATTTTGAATTCTATATTATAGACGGAAAATTAATTTTGGCCAAATCCGCTTTATGTATGGAAGATACTGTAGAAACCAATTATGATAGAACTGCAGCGTAGAAATCAAAGTGGATACAGGTTTTTCCAAAATTATTCCAATTTAAAGAGCTACGGTC
This sequence comes from Philornis downsi, assembly GCA_019455685.1. Lineage (NCBI taxonomy): Eukaryota > Metazoa > Arthropoda > Insecta > Diptera > Muscidae > Philornis > Philornis downsi. Next base: position 12,206 of record JAHXMU010024692.1, read on the forward strand.
GTTTGTTTGGAGAATACTTAAAGATTTCATTATCATTGGTTGTGTTAGGCGATACAAAATTTTACTATTGGCCAAGTTAAAGGTAAAGCGGGTATATCAATGACAAATTTTGGGGGAAAATTAAATTTTTGCCAAAACCCTGATTATGTATACTACATAACGAAAGAGACCAATTGCAGTCCTAAGTTAGAGTGTAGGAAAAAAATCACAAAAAATTACATTTCAAAAGTTATAATAAAAATTAAATTTCACAATTTAAGGTCATTTGCAGGGGGATGGCTGAAGATATGGGGCAAAATACTACCATGTCTTTATTTATATTACCCGATTCAAAATATAACAGTTGACTTAATGTTACAATGATAAAGGTGAAGGAACTATAAGCGAAAAAATTGATTTTATCGAGTTCTCAATATTGCATAGAAGACAAGCGTACAGCCACTTATCATTGTTTGAGCAGCGGTAAACGAGTACTTCGAGTAGTCGAGTAATCGATAACTCTGGTAAATGCTCCTCAAACTGTGGCGTTCGGAATTGTCGTTAAACTGTAGGTTCCACTGACTGTGTCTAAAAATAGAATGCGCGTAAGCTCACTGAATGTAAAAAGTTTTTCCATATCTCCGTCAAGAAGTGCAAGGAAATTAATTTGAGTGAAGGCTTATATTTTGTCCAAACCCCTTAGAAATTTTCTAAAATTAGGATATATTTACGATTGGACGCTTTATTTTTAAGATATGTCGATTTTTCCGATTTATGCATTTTGATTGATTGAAACAAAAATAGGCAGATGTCTACCCGACAAGTCATTTTTTATGAGTAAAACCCTGTCCGTTTGTCGGTAGTCAGTTCCAAATTTCTCATGGGTAATCTGTAAGCGGCAGTTTCTCTGTATGCGATGTAGCACCGTTTTGTTGATACCACATGTTAATCAGGCCCAAAGCATGCAGTTGTGGCATTAAAAAGTTTTCAATCATATCACGGTATTGCTCCCCATTGATCGGTAACTGTTACGCCGTTTTTAGTTTCAAAGTAGTAAAGTCCATTGATTCCTTCTGACCAAATTGCACTCTAGACTGTCATTTTTAATGGATGCAAAGGTTACTGATGAATAATTTGAGGGTTTTTCATTGCTCAGAACTGACTATTCTGTTTATTAACAAATCTATTCAAATGAAAATGTGCCTCGTCACTCATTATAAATTTTTTATGAAAATCGGGGTTGTCGTGGGCGAGCTGTAACATCCTATCGGCATATGAACGGCGGCGTAAATGGTCTTGTGGAAGAAGCTCTTGTGTCAACTGAATCTTAAATGGAAACAAATGCAAATCCTTGTGCAAAATTGTGATCAAAGTTGTCCTTTGAAGACCAAACTCCTGAGCACTTCGTCGAATTGAAGTTGATGGATTGTTTTGAACACCTTCTTGAGCAGCAGTAATGTTTTCAGCCGATCTTGAAGTACGTTGTGGTCCATGCTTGGCCCTATTAGCTACAGATCCTCTTTCTTCGAAATCATTCACTACACGACAAATAGTGCGTCTTGTTGGCATGATGTTTCTCCCAAAAATTCCACGTAACTTTCTCAACGTCACAGTAATTGATGACTGATTTTGATAAAAAGTTTTAACGATTAAAACACGTTGGTTTATCCAATATTTTTCCATAATGAATTTGCCACGCCTCTACTTCACGACTGCTAAATATGAACTGTCAAGACTAATATTTACCAAAATGGCGACAAAACAAATTAGTATACCTTCTCGACGGAAAATGTATTAGGAAAAACTTTTAGAAAACTATTTAGAACAATTTTTGTCATTTGTTAGATATGGTGGGGACCGGTGCTCTAAAATTTTAGGGGAGAAACGCTCATCTGCCTTGCTCTGATAAACTTATGAACTAATAACTATCCTAAAGTCAACATAGTCTATTTAATTAAAAATTGTTGACAATTTTGCTAACAGTAAAAGGAGTTCCACAGTGGTTGAAAAAATTCATAGAAAGCAAAACTCCTAAAAGCTCCCATAATTACCATTTTGTCGAAAAAATTTAAGACAAGCCAAAGATTTTTGTTAAACTATAAACAAATTCAAGAGCACTCCTACTAACCCAGTACAATAGTAATAGTTTTATTCTAACGACACCAATCTGCACTTAATTTCTATTCATATCAATTGTAGTATATTTTCCTCTCTACATGTATTTTTCATTCTGACATGACAATTTTCAGCAAATTGGAATAAAAAGCATTGCAATTTATTATTCAATAAATTTGTCATTCGAATTCAATATTTGCATGTCGTATGAAAAACTCATGAAATGACGACATATTCTGTCGTATTCAATGTTTCTACCAATTAAAGCACTCACACAAATTGTACTCAAATAGATATAAAAGCTTTCACAGAAATATGCAAATAAATTGCAGCAGTTTATTGAATTTGCAGCCAATATCGATTGGTGAAATCGGCAATGACACAAAAAGTAGTCAGTGGTGATACATGATACAAGTTCTTTACGCGAAGGACTATAAAGGAGTAAACAAATAGAGGAGTTGTTAAACAAACATAGCTTGCAAGAAGAGCACATAAAAGGCAAGGAGTCTAGTGGACGGACTGTCCGGTGGATGTAGAGTGGGTGGTTTGTCAGGTACAGATTAATATCATTACCCGAAAGCTCTTTTATGAAAAATTGGAATACTTCAATTGAAGATTCAGTTGGTGAGGATTTTGACATATCATATGGTGTAATATTCATTGTGCCAAAAACACCAAGAATTGGTCAATAAAACACAAAATATTTATTATTCCGTTAAATTTATTGTATTGTCTTTAAAGTATACTGAAATAATGCATTTACGTCAAAGAATAACCCAACCATCAAAACATTTGTCAAACGGATTTTCTGGAAAAGACTGGAATTCTCGCCGTTAATTCTCTTTTATGTCGTTGATTTGTAGAAAACGAGTGTCTCAAAGTGCTAATACGAGTTTTGGAAAGAAAAGAGTCAGCAGGAATCATATCAAGTGAATGCAGAGGTTGTTTCACTATCTTGGCTAAGATTTTGGCCTGGAATTCACCTTCGTTCGTTCACCTTCATGATGCGTTCTCTGATTTTCTTCTCTCAAATGCCTCATAATACCCAGATAATATTCTTTGTTTATCACCTAACATTCGCTAAGATTGTCGAGTGCATAACACTGCGATTATCAAAGAAAACAGTCAACTTTATATTAACTTTAGAATTTGCTTCTTCAAACGCTGCATAACGGCCAGATGATATTTTTTACTTACTGTCCCACATTTTGGAAAAAATTTCAAATGCACAACACTGCGATAATCAAAGAAAACTGTCAACATTACCCTGATTTTTGAGTTTTCTACCCCAAACGTCCCATAAAAATACTAATAATATTCTTCATACGAAGGCGGTCCCAAAACAAGCCGACCTGACGTATAGATAGCGCCAATAATTTTAAAATAGTTATTTCGGTGAAATATATTTTAAGTTTCAAAGCACCACGTAGTTTAGTATTTTGATTTGAGCTATCAAAAGTAAGCGATCTCAGTGAATGTGTAAACATGAGAAAAATTGGTCACCGTAATGTAGTTCAAATTTCCATTTGAAAAGTTTCGGTCAATCCACTATTAAAGCCGAGCCACATTCTGCCCTGGAGGAGTCTGCTCCTTCGTTTATGACCGTAAAATATTGAATGGCGGAGTTTAAACGAGGCCGTACGAGCTGTTAAGATGAACACCGTAGTGGTTGACCAATTGAGGTGTCCATGTCAGACATGGTTAAAAAAAATCCACAAAATGGTATTGGATGAAGTGAGCTAGTGCGTGAACTAGCTGAAATGATAGACATTTTAAAAAGCGCTACACATCCTATATTGACCGAAGATTTGAAGATGAGGAAGCTGTGGAAGTTCTACCACACCCACCCTACTCCCCAGACTTCGCCTCGTTCGACAATCATTTATTTCGCAGTCTGGGCAACCACTTGAAGGATTTGAATTTCCATATCGACGAAGAAGTGGAAAATCGAATTGAACACTTTTTTCAGAAAATCCACGCGAGATTTATGAGAGAGGAATTAAAAAGCTCCCAGAGAGATGGGAAGAAGTTATTAAAAAAGTTTATATGATAATTTTTTTTTTAACCGAACGAACTTCTCGAACTTCCCGATACATGCGATATTCACAAAATAATGCAAAAAAGTGTCCTTTTATCTTTGAAGAAGCTAATATTTTATAATCTATTGTATAAATTTGTAAATAAATTTCTTTTAAAAATCGAACGAATTTTCCGAGCCAACCAATAAATGCGATATCCGCAAAATAATACAAAAAAGTGCCACTTTTTCTGTGAAGAAGCTTGTTTTTTATAATCTTTTGTATAAATTTGTAAATAAAATTCCTTTAAAAACCAAACGAACTTTTCGAACCACCCGATACATGCGATATCCCCCAAATAATAAAGGATATCCCAACAAGAACGCAAGATTTAAATTTGGCGCCATCCGAAGTGTCATTGTTTGACATTTGAACAATTGTTATTGTTTGCTAGTAGATGGTACGAGGTTAGTAAAAATGGAGCGCTACACGAATGAACAACGCATTCTCATTGTGAAATTGTTTTACCAAAATGGTGAAAATTTTGCGGCTACAGTTCGCAAATTGCGATTAATTTGGGGTCAATACTGCTCCAAAAGAGTCAACTGTAAAGAGATTAATGGATAAATTTGCCAAAACTGGGTCTGTTAGTGATGTAAAGACAACAACGCGCTTTCGACCAGGTCGATCTACCGAAAATGTCGCAGCTGTACGTGATGATGTCCCTCAAACTCCATCCACCTCAAATCGACACCGAGCTCAGCAAATTGGTGTCTCCAAATCCACTATGCAGCGAGTTTTAACGAAAGATTTGCATCTTCATGCATACAAAGTTCAATTGACTCAGGAACTGAAGCCAGCTGACCATGGATAGCGAAGGGAGTTCGTTAATTGGGTACTGGAGAGACAACATGAAAATGCTGATTTTGCCGATAAAATCATCTTCAGTGACGAGGCCCATTTCCATCTTGATGGCTTCGTCAATGGGCAGAATTGTCGCATTTGAGGTGAGGAAAATCCTCGAGTGATTCACGAGAAGCAAATGCATTGTCAACGTGTCACTGTGTGGTGTGGATTTTGGGCTGGAGGAATCATAGGATCTTTTTTTTATGAAAATGAAGCATGTCAAGCGCAAACAGTCAATGGTGTTCGGTATCGTGAAATGATAACCAGTTTTTTCGTGCCTAGAATTGAAAAAATTAATGTGGAGGGCATGTGGTTCCAAAATGACGGCGCCACATGTCATACAGCCAGAGAAACAATTCAATTGCTGCATCAGTCATTTACATCTTGCGTTCTTGTTGGGACACCCTTTACAAAAAAGTATCCCTTTTTCTTTGAAGAGGCAAATATTTTAAAAAGAAGGTACAAATTTGTTTGAATTTCTTCTGTCATCATTACTTTTCCCATAATTTTCTCAAATTCTCTATTCTCTTGTACAGCCTTTTGTATACATTTTAAGATGCCCGCATATTTACATTATTGCCGGTCTTGTCCTCTGGATAAGAAATTCTCAATATTTATGTTCAAAACTTACTTAAATTCCACAAAATAAATATGACATAATTTATTGGGTTTTATATTTCTGCCTCTCTGTTCGTTTTGTTGTCCTTCCTATTCGAGTGTAGCTGTTGTTGCTTGGCCTCTTATTGTTCATGTTGCGTACATTGCAGGCAAGTTATATGAATAATAGTGATTCATTAAACAACATTTTTTTCTTTTTGTGGGATTTAAATCATTTATAACATATATTGTTTATTCAATGACAGAACATATGGGACCTATTTTGGTAAATGCAAAAGCAATATTAAAGTAATATTAAATGTGTTCGGCTTAAATGAGGAAATAAATTGTTGCAAAGTTGCGAACTGAAATGTTGCAATTAGGTATTTGAACAGAAGCGATTACGTGATGTACATGAGTTTAATGAATTATGCTAAATAATATAAATGTTAATTTGCAATAATAGTCAATAGTCTGTAATCACACACAAGAATGACGAGTTTCGGACTCCGAGCTGCGACATTTTCGGTCGATCGACCTGATCGAAGGCGCGTTGTTGTCTTTATATCACTAACAGACCCAGTTTTGGCAAATTTATCCATTAATCTCTTTACAGTTGACTCTTTTGGAGCATTATTGTGACCACAAATTGATCGCAATTTGCGAACTGTAGCCGCAAAACTTTCACCATTTTGGTAAAACAATTTCACAATGAGAATGCGTTGTTCATTCGTGTAGCGCTCCATTTTTACTCACCTCGTACCTTCTACTAGCAAACAATAATAATTGTTTAAATGTCAAACAATGACACTTCGAATGGCGCCAAATTTAAATTTTGGGTTTTTGTTGGGACATCTTTATATGTTGACAATATCAGCCATTTTGGATTGTCAGTTTGTTTTTGACAGATAAAAAGGTTAGTCGTGTTTTGGTGTGCTCTTCGATTTTGTACTATTCAAAAAAATGGATCAAAGTAACTGTATTAAGTATTGTGTAAAAAATGAAATTAAATGTGCCAGGACATTTGAAATGTTGACGAGTCTACTATGAACAGAACACAAGTTCAATTGTGGTATAACCGGTTTAAGGAAGGCCGAGATGTCAATGACGATGCTCGTCCTGGTTGCTCGAGCACGTCAACAACCGACGAATACATCGAAGCAGTGAAGAAAATGATTTTGGATAATCGTCGAATCACTATTAAAGAGGTTGTTGATGATCGTTCGGCTCATGCCAAGCAATTTTTACGGATGTTTTAAGCATGAAATGTGCGGCAGCAAGGAATGTTCCAAAATTGCTAAATTTTGAGCAAAAACAACGTCGCATGGACATCGTTAAAGAGCTGTTGTCGTCAATAATGATCCAGATTTCTTCAAAAAGGTCATAACTGGTGAAATCATGGGTGTATGGCTATGATATTGAAACCAAAGCCCAAACATCCCAATGGAAGCGTTCAGAAGAGCCAAGACCGAAAAATGTACGTCAAGTTTAATCAAATGTGAAGGTTTTGCTCACTATTTTCTTCGATTGCAATGGCGTGATGCATCGTGAATTCTTGCCGCAAGCTCGTACGGTCAATAAGGAATACTAGCTTGAAGTTATGCGCCGTTTGTGCGAAGCAATTCGTCAGAAACGCACAGAATTGTCGAAAAACCAATCATGGATTTTGCACCATGATAACGCACCAGCTCACAGCAACGATGCTTATGCGTGAGTTTTTGGTCAAAAACAAAACCTCAATCATGCCTCAACCACCGTATTCACCGGACTTGGCGCCCGCTAAATTTTTTCTCTTCCCAAAACTGAAGACATTGATGAAAGGAAATCGTTTCGCTACGATTGGGGAGATAAAAGAAGAATCGAAACAGGAGCTATAGGCGATACCAAAAAGCGTGTTTCAGAATTGTTTCAAGGATTGGAAAAAACTCTGGCATAAGTGTATTATATCTGAGGAGGATTACTTGAATTGAGGGTTATTGAAGGGGACAAGAGAGTTATTGATGAATAAATAAATACTTTTTGAAAAAATTGAAAATGACGGTTATTTTTTTATCACACGTCGTATTCAATTTCTCTACTAAATTTAAAGAAGTAGAATTTGATGGACACGTATTGAAGAAGTCTTTGCCTTAATACATTTTTAATCAAGGAAATTGGTTCTTTTTTTTTTGTAAATATTGAACAATACTAAAGATTATTTTTTTCAAACTAAAACGTTTTGAAAATCACGTGAAGAAGTTTTAGTTATTTTAAGAAAAGTTTATCAAGAAAATGGGCGTGCAATTTGTTAAGAAAAAGAGTGAAATATTTCTTTTTTCGCATTAAAGAAACTTTCTAATTTATAATGAAAATTTCCTTGGAATAATGAAAAATTACTTAATTTGAGTTCACAGCGTACTTAATTTTAACTTCTTTTTTTTTTTTTTTTTTGAGTGCATCTGCGTCAACGTCTCATACATTATATAGCACCTCCTTTACCACTCCATCACCTAATCAACCTCCTCGCACCTCAATAATGTAGAAAAATTATCTTAAACTATAATTAGGCCGTTTTGTCGATTTGTTCTACCCCTGCAAAAACTTGCCCACAAAATGTGCAGCCAAATGCGAAAAAACCAGTGTCGAATATGATATGAATATTTTATCAGGTATAAATTTGCACAATTTTGTGCATTGAACAAGTGAAGCTGATAATGCAAATGTTGCGGGTACGGATTGTTTAAATATCCCACTCCGCAAAGTGGTGCGTTTATAAAACCACAGCGGAATTTCGGTGTGTCATTGATTGTGTGGTGTAATGTGTTTTTAATTGGATCTCATTATTATTACAATCAACAAAATTAGAATATTTGAGAATTGATTTGAATCGTTAAATTTGTAATGAAATTAAATTCATTATAATAGGGGGAAGGTTCTGTGCAATACTTTTTGTTTTTTTTTTTTTCTTTTTTTGCAATTAAATATGAATGTAAGTAAATGAAAATGTTATTAAATGTATTGATTTTTAGGAAAAATGAATTTATAAATATTTATTTATTTTATACATTTTTAAGGAATGAATGAATATATGAATGATTTATGGACAGTTATATTAAAGCTATGAATAACATCGCGTGCTTCAGAAAGAGTTTGTTTGGTTTCTAAAAGAAATTTATTTCCAAGAAAACAATAATTTTGATCTATTATATAATCTTGCAATTTTTTATTAACTTCTTTCCACCTCCGTGGGAGCTTTATAATTCCTCTCTGTTAAAACTCGCGCAGTTTTTCTAAAAAAATGTGCTCAATTCGATTTTTTACTTCCTCGTCGTTATGGAAATTCAAATCCTTCAAGTAGTTGCACAGACTGCGAAATAGATGATAGTCGGACAGGGCGACGTCTGGGGAATACGTTGGGTCAGGTAAAATTTCCCACCCAAGCTTCCCACAGTTTCTGACTGGTCCGCAAGTGAGGGCGGGCGTTGTCATGATGGAAGATGAATTCTCTCCGATTGATGATCCTTGGCCATTTTCTTCCAATGCCATCTTCAATTTATCTAATTGTGCGATATAGTAGTCCGCATTAATCGTTAGATTTGTTGGGAGAAGCTCAAAAAAATCGTCTCCTTTGACATCCCACAAAATCGACAATATTACCTTCCTGGGATAAATGTCCGATATGGAGGTGGATTAAGGGGGTTCATTTAGTTTCTTTTCATGATCTTTACTGCGTTACATTGTTGTAGACTATCAATTTTTCATCCCCTGTGATGAGGTTCTTCAGAAATGGTGTCTTATTATTTCTTATCCTTAAGTTATCATCGCAAACGTAAACGCGATTCAGGCGGTTGACCTCGGTGAAAGAGCGTGAGGTACCCACACATCGAGGTTGCTCACAAATGCAAGCTCTTTTATGACCTCGTGAACGGCTAAGACTGATTTTTTGATTATTTTAGCTATTTTTAAACCTGTTATACGGAGATCAATAATAAAAGGTGTCCCAATAAGAATGCAAGATTTAAATGACTGATGCAGCAATTGAATTGTTTCTCTGGCTGTTCTCTGGCGCCGTTTTGTTGAAACCACATGCCCTCCACATTCATTTCTTCAATTCTGGGCACGAAAAAACTGGTTATCATTTCACGATACCGAACACCATTGACTGTTTGCGCTTGACATGCCTCATTTTCATAAAAAAAAGGTCCAATGATTCCTCCAGCCCAAAATCCATACCACACAGTGACACGTTGAGGATGCATTTGCTTTTCGTGAATCACTCGAGGATTTTCCTCAACCCAAATGCGACAATTTTGCCTTTGCGCAATTTGCGAACTGTAGCCGCAAAACTTTCACTATTTTGGTAAAACAATTTCACAATGAGAATGCGTTGTTCATTCGTGTAGCGCTCCATTTTTACTAACCTCGTACCTTCTACTAGCAAGCAATAACAATCGTTCAAATGTCCTTTAGTAGTGTTTCTGACAATCATGGACTTACAGCATGCCTTATATTTGTTACTTCATTCACGACGCTCCAACTATTCTGTTCGGCTTGCAAAAAAGCTTCAATAAGTTTTTTTCTGTGATCGTAATTAATTACTGAAAAAAACTGGATGCTGCCAATGAAGAAGGAAACGAATTTGCAGTCGCTCTTTCCACTATAAAACGGCTAAGGCGTATAAGTAAAAATGTGGCTAACTCGAATCAATTGACATGTTTCACAGATGAAAGATATGAGTGTAATGTTGGATATAGTAGCCAACCGAAATATATATTTTGGTACGGTATATGATTTTTTTCCAAGGACTGATAAAAGTGGATTTCTAACAACAAACATTACACGAATAATGTGAACAATTTGTGTGCATTCCCAATTAAACGACGATATGTGCAGTAAAATAAGACAAAACGCAGAAAATGTTTGTCTTTATCTTCCGCCACAGATACACAGCGAACATTTTACTCTACCATTTCCTTAATAGAGAACATTTTACTTGTGCAATCCTGTGAGCTTGTAGCTTATGTGCCGATCAACCTATAATACGTTTATGCTACCCTTATGGACGATAATAACATGATTTCAAGCAATCAGGTATCGATATCTCTTTCCTCATCCTTTGAGCTCTCTCTACATTTATCACAATACATTCACACACACACACAACTTCTTATTTCGCATGAAAAGAAGGAAAATTGAACTCAACTACAATTCATCGCCATGTTGAGTTGTCAAACGTCATCACTTTTTTCTACCGTCGTTTGTCTTAATTTGACAGATTACGCACTATTTGCTATGGATTCAGTTTTATGGTCTTAGCAGGGATTTAGGAGTATCACAGTCTTATTTACAATCATTTCAATGCGATTTGAAGTTGTTGAGAGCAAAAGCTGACATTAACAAGAGACTGTGGTGCTCGGTAAATGACAAATTATCTGTCGTTGCTGAAATGGTCATTGAACGAAATAGTGGATGCCAGCTAAAATTTCGTTCTAGTTTTGGTTGTAAATACCAGGACGACAGAATGCTGCAATGAATTTATTCGCACTTTAAGATAATTGAACGATTCAAGTGTTGGCAGGATGCTCATACTATTTCATGTTTATGTTGGGGTCAAAGTAGTTTCTGCGAAAATAATTGGAGAGAATAAAGAAAAAACACGGAGTAATTAGATTTTAATTAGATTTTATAAACATTATAAAACGTATGCTTATTTAAAAAGTAAATAGGAAATCGGGATTCTAATGCGAGGATACGTTTACGTACCTTACGGGGTGTACAAGAGTAATAATGAATAATAATGCTCTACACTTTCACATGAGTCAAACGGTGTAAAGGCGTCATGTACGGGGATAACAAACAGAGAAAGAGAGAGAGAGAGAGCTTAACAAAAAGGAAATGTCAATAGCAAGATCAATAGAAGAGCAATTACTCCTATCTTCCTTTGTTGCAATCCTGCAAGGGGGGGGGGCGGCATATTTACGCGAATAAGAGGTGTGTGATTTACTGAACCACACTACAACTGCCTAAGAAGTCGTACGTGGTCATCAATTTCCCAAGTAATATTTAGTTAATTCTGTAAAGAGACGAAAAAAAAAGACTTAAACCAAAAATATATTCATTGACCAAATCGTACGGTTACAACGATCTTCCCGATAACGAGGATTTTATTTTGTTATAAATGAATTTTGGTGTAAAAACAATTAAGCAAAAAGCAAAACTTCGCCTGAGCGGAAAATTATCAACGCACCACCATGAGTTAAGGACCAAAATGCCATGGACGATATGCCATAGAGAATTTTAATACTTTTCCTTAAGTTCGTTTAAGCTTCTTCCTACTGGACAGCCTTTATCAGTTGTTACACTTGCGGCCGAATGATGTCTTAAAAGATGTATCAACACATTGTCAGGTTAGTGGGTGCATCAAAAAAACGCCGCCTTTTCACATGTAATGCATGGTTATGCATTTAGTGGTTTCAAATTCGCCGCTTTTGCATCTGAAGTGTTCTTCATTTAGCGAAAGCATTGCCATTTACGAATACGAATTGTTTAACAGCCGTAGAATGCACACAAATAGTTAAAACTTACTACAAAAATGGCGATTCAAACATGGGCACTTTTCGTGCATTATTGGGTGATTATGGTCGTCATAATCGAACTACTTTGCAAGGTCTTTGCAAGTTTATGAAGAAATTTGAAGAGACTGGAAGCATTACAGATGTGGTCAGACCTATGCATCATTACTATGTACGCACTGCTAAAATTGTTGCTTCTGTTAGTGTAAGTGTGGCGGATAATCCGAATTTGTCGATTTCACGACGTTCTCAGCAATTGGGTCTATATAACGTCTCATTATGGCGAATTTTGCATTTGGATTTGCACCTCCATCCATAAACAGCCCAACTCATGCCAAAACTCAGGCCGACTATATAGATATACTGATTGGATGCCACAGCAACAGGCTTTCAATGTTGATTTTTCGAACAAAATTTTCTTCAGCTATGAAGCTCATTTCTCACTCGATGGTTACGTCAACAAGCAAAATTGACGCAAATGAGACTCGAAGAACCAGAAGTGATTGTGGAAAATTTATTGCATCCGTAAAATGTGAGTTTTTGGTGCGCATTATCGTCTAGAGGTGTCATTGGACCGTATTTTTTCGAAAATGACGTTGAGAAACCCATTACCATCAATTCACAGCACTATGACCGTATGATAATCGACCTATTTTGAACTGCAATTAAAGATTATGAACAAGACGCTATGTGATTTCAACAAGACGATGCCACACAACACGACTGATTATGGCTTTATTGCAAGAGAAGCGTAATTTCTCGTTTTGGCGACGTCAATTGGCCACCAAGGTCATGCGATTTGACGCCGTTAGATATGTGGCCCCAACAAGACGATGCCACACAACACGACTGATTATGGCTTTATTGCAAGAGAAGCGTAATTTCTCGTTTTGGCGACGTCAATTGGCCACCAAGATCATGCGATTTGACGCCGTTAGATATGTGGCCCCAACAAGACGATGCCACACAACACGACTGATTACGGCTTTACTGCATGAGAAGCGTAATTTCGCGTTTTGGCGACATCAATTGGTCACCAAGTTCATGCGATTTGACGCCGTTGGAATTTTTTTGTGGAGTTACGTCAAAGACCATGTTTAGACGGATAATTCCCAAACGTTGAGGCATTTGAAAACCAACATTTGCCAAGTTATTGCTGAGATGCCGCCTGAAATGTAAGAAAAAGTTGTCAAAAACTACCTCGAAAAAATCCAGTGCTGCAACCAATCCAGAGGCGGCCATTTTAATGAAGTTGTATTTGTTACATAATGGCAAAGTCCTAGAATTATAATGAAATAAAAGTTTTCTTGAAATCAAAGCTTTATGTGTGTTTCCTTTAACTTTACTTTTGAAACCGAAAACTGGATATATTTAATAATATATATTTAATAATAGAAGCTATGGAAATACTAGTCTTACGGAATGACTTTCCTTTTTTCTGCGAAAGGTTACAACGTCTTTAAAATTTTCTTAGTTTTGGGGGAAATTTATATTTGAAAATTAACTTGGCGAATGTGGTTCTATTATATATTTCTCGGCTGTCGAAGGTCGGTTTCGGAATTCAAGAATTCAATACATAAATTCAATTCAATATATCAATAATTCAATATATCAATACCATTACAAGTATAATACTGACTGAAAGCTCCTCAGTGGGTATTGTATTTGTCAGATAGATTGAGACCTTCTGAAATTCAAATATAATCAGAATCTACTATTATTTGCCCCAAATATAGCAAGATGTATCCCTTTAATGTAGGAATTTTAAATTTGTTTAGGTTGGTAGCAATGGGGGAATACGGCGACGGAAGAAACAGTTATTTGGTGCATTTTTTTCAAACAGATTTACGTTGTCTGAAATGTCTTCTCATAGCTTAAATGACAAAAGTGTGAGCTTTTATTATGCTTCTGGACAGCTTAAACGCAAGAAAAAGGAGGCACAGAATTGCAAATAATTGAACTGTCAAAGAAACTGACATTCATTACATTACATAAACAGACAACGCGGAAGAGAGTTCAGCATTTTCTTCTAATTTACAATTCCAATTTTCTGCCTTAGTCAGTTTTCGATAACCATCGCATTTTCTAAACCGTTCGATAAACCACAAGAGCAACATAAAAAAAAATTAAGATGTCCTTGTTTTTTCTGCTCAAAATAGATCAATAGAAGATTTAAAACCAAAAATTGGAAACATTACATTTTCGTAGAGAAACATCCAACATGTTCATAAAAATATGTCATATTTTTGAAGTATTAAATTACTTCAAAAATATAACATATTTTTATGAACATGTTGGTTGCTTTTCAACTCACATTTTCAATATTAATTTATGATTTGTCATATTGAATGTAACATCTTAATTAAAAAAATGATAGCATAGCTTGTCAAATATATTTTTAAGGTTTTAATCAAAATATTAGAACAACAAGGGAAGGTTCATTCCTTAGTTCATACACATATTATTGTGTTTAGCCTCCCACATATTGCAAACAGCCGAGCGCAATGCACAATCTTTTGTTTGTTGGCTTGTCCTGATTTGAGCCACACTCATTCGTAACCTCATTGGGAAAACCAGCATTTTATTTGATTTCGAAATTAAAATCAAATTTGCGAGTTAAATGAACCTCTTGCACTGTGTGTTGTAGCCTTGGGTGTGTTTGAACATTGAACTTTGGCAAAGTTGATATTAGTCAAATAGCTGTTGAACTTGTCAAAGGTTTCTGTATTCACATCGAATAGAACTCAGCAAGTAATCTACGAGGAAAGTTGCAGGAACATTTTTACTTAAACGTATAATGGTTTCGTAGGACGACTGCCCAACAAAAGAAAGAGGGTGTCATTCGTCAAGAATGCCATTTTTATTGCTTCTACAAATGCTATACAAGTACTTCTTTAGAAAAACTTTTTTAACATTATCAAATATCCTAGTTTAAATTTATTTATATGCCGAATTGAATGTATTTAGAAAGACTGATACCTTTAAAAGGTGGAAGAAATAATATTTCGTGTAAAAACATGTAAAGGGTGTCCCAACAAGAACGCAAGATTTAAATTTGACGCCATTCGAAGTGTCATTGTTTGACATTTGAACAATTGAACAGAAGGTACGAGGTTAGTAAAAATGAAGCGCTACACGAATGAACAACGCATTCTTATTGTGAAATTGTTTTACCAAAATGGTGAAAGTTTTGCGGCTACAGTTCGCAAATTGCGAATACAATAATGCGGTCACAATAATGCTTCAAAAGAGTCAACTGTAAAGAGATTAATGGATAAATTTTCCAAAACTGGATCTGTTAGTGATGTAAAGACAACAACGCGCCTTCGACCAGGTCGACCGACCGAAAATGTCATGATGATGTCGCTCAAACTCCATCCACCTCAATTCGACACCGAGCTCAGTGAATTGGTGTCTCCAAATCCACTATGCAGCGAATTTCAACGAAAGATTTACATGTATACAAAGTTCAATTGACTCAGGAGCTGAAGTCAGTTGACCATGGACAGCGAAGGGAGTTCGTTAATTGGGTACTGGAGAGGCAACATGAAAATGCTAATTTTGCCGATAAAATCATCTTCAGTGACGAGGCCCATTTCCATCTTGATGGGTTCGTCAATAGGCAGAATTGTCGCATTTGGGGTGAGGAAAATCCTCCAGTGATTCACGAGAAGCAAATGCATCCTCAACGTGTCATTGTGTGGTGTGAATTTTGGGCTGGAGGAATCATTGGACCTTTTTTTTATGAAAATGAGGCATGTCAAGCGCAACAGCCAATAACCAGTTTTTTCGTGCCTAGAATTGAAGAAATGAATGTGGAGGGCATGTGGTTTCAACAAGACGGCGCCACATGTCATACAGCCAAAGAAACAATTCAATTGCTGCATCAGTCATTTAAATCTTGCGTTCTTGTTGGGACACCCTTTATAACAAACAAAGAAGACACAATAAAGTTGGGAAACATTTTCTTAATTTTGCAACATAATCTCCTTTTAGCTCGATACACTTCTTTTCGCGGAATTCAACATCTTCTACACCCTGTTTATAGTAAGAACTGTCAAACTCTTTAGCATAGCCGTCAACATCATAGACTCCACCTCCTCATTGTTTGCAAAACTTTTACTAACGAGCCGTTTTTTCAAGTTTGGAGATAGAAAATTGCC
>JAHXMU010024693.1:0-48351 GCA_019455685.1 Philornis downsi
GTGCAACAAATGTGTAATTGCTGGAAATCGACGTGGCATCCATTAATTAAAACCTTAAGTGCTGTGAGCGCATGCAAAGATGGCGGGGCGAGATATTCATTTGATAGAGTTACTTGGTTTATGAACGTGTCCCCGCTAGCGATTTTTAATACGAGCATTCAAAAATATTAAGTTTATTACGGCAAGAAGTGCCACCATTCATCTTTCGGGTTAATTATTAATGTGCGTCGGCTTGCAGCAATAAAACAAAAGGTGGGAGAAAGGATGAAAAAAGAATGTGCAGGGTATGAATGATGAGCGTATAGCGTATGCAAACTTACCTCTGGCGTAGCACGGGGTCCACGCCTACTGTGGGTTCATCGAGGATCAAGAGTTCTGGTTCATGTAGCAGAGCCACAGCCAAGCTTACCCGCCGCTGCTGCCCACCACTTAGGCTCTTTACCTGTTTCGAGCCATGTGGCAAATTTAATAGTTTCAACAAAAACTCAGTCCTATCGTCGATGTCGCTGCGGGACATGCCAGCAATTAAACCAAAATAGAACAAAGTCTCCCTCATTGTGAATTCGCCATACAGAGCCACCTCCTATATTGGATGATGATGTTGTTGTTGTTGTTGTTATTTTGTTATGGACATCGTGTAGCAATAAAAGGGAGAGACATAAAAATGAAAGACCATAACATAAAAATTAATTCTACTTTTATTTCATCCTCCGTTCTCCGAATGTCCGTCGCTTAGTGATTTCTCCAACTCCCCTCTTACGGTATGTGGAAGGACTATAAATTACATTTAAATGCGTCTCTATTAGCGACACTAGCAGTTATTGTAAACAAAAACAGTGGCAATGCAAAATGCTGATGTCGTATGTGAAGAAGTTGCATTCACAATCAAAACGATTTCCACGGTATTTCCGTGAAAAACCATCAGACATGAAACTGACGCATGTATTACATTGGACTTCCAAGGGTTCGGAAGTGTTGGATTAACATCCATTGCAATGTAGTATATCCACATATTGTGGGCGTATCTAGTACATATAGTTTCACACGAAGAAGAATGGTTTAATTAAAGAACACACAAAAGTTATACCCTAAAACAATTGCAAGTGCATTCATTGTTTCTATTGATCTAAGAAAAGAGAATCGTCAAAATCCTTTAAAAATTGTGGACTCTTATTTTATTTGTCCAAAAAAAATCACCTTCTTCCTCCACTGGACGTTGTAGTTGTGTCATTGCGCCATTAAGATATATTAATACTTTTGGGAATAAAATGTAATAAAATGTCTAATGATGAGACTTAATAGCAATATATTTCAAAATCAAAAAAAATATGTTACAAAACCCCTACTGCATTTTTGGCATGATCGGTAAATTTTTGCCAAAAGACTTCGTTTTTTGCAAAATATCAATAATTCTTTTAAATAAATTAAAATATTCAGAACATCTTGGTTCAATCCAATGACTTTTTCTATGCGTCAAGTATTGTCCATTTTATAATCAACTATACGCAAAAATAAAATTGCGGCAAAATCCACATGATACGCAATAATTCGCGATTTTCTTTTTGGCGTTTGTTATATTTGATTTTCTCAACAAATGCAAGCATTTTGGTATGAACGGTTTGGGACGGTGATAAATCAAATGAAATCCACCAAGTGGGATCAATCAGAAAACAATCACTACTTGGTGTGGATTGTGGACCGTACCTAGCAGTTGCTACCGCCATCAACGGTTGGTGAACCAATTTGATTTTGGAAAAATTTGGACCATACGGATGTGAATAACAAGTGATTGCAGTTGAACGCTACATATTACCCGTTATGGATATTTTGTAAGGGCGACTTGAGGGGATGGTTATCCACCGAAACCGCGCAATTTCATCCCGTTAGACTTTTCCTTGGAAGGTTTCTTTAAATAAGAGTGACTCTAAAGCCAAAATAAATCTATGCGCGTTTTCAAGTAAAGTATTGGATAAACCTTTATTTCCAACTGCGGCAACAACACTATTTATTACAACATTTATAAAAGCAATGCAAATAAAACAACATCCAGATGGTTTGTGAAAATACATTGGTTCAGTAATATCAAGTATTGTGAAAGTGCTCTGAAAAAATTGCACATAATTTATATAAATTGTACCAAAATTTTATTTTTGCATTGGGATGGACCAAGGAGTCCCAAGTATTTCAATTTATCTATGAAAATCACTGATATTTTGCAATAAATGCAGTCATTTTGCAAAAATTTACTTTAATCTATTACTTGCGAGCTACATTTGTTCTAGATGGACGTGGAGAAAATCAGTCCGACCCATTGCATAGGTTGGCATTAATTAAAACGAAATTCGCCCAAAAAATTAATTTATTTATATTTTCACAAAAAAAAAAAAAAAATGAAATTTCGCAAAAACTCCTCAAAATTAATGCCCACAAACCAAAATATTTAAAATTTTTCAAAAAAGTTCGACCATCGAAGTATCACAGACACACACATCAAAGGAGTCTTTGGTTGTTGTTGTTGTTGTATTTTGTGATCTATAATATATGATAAAATATTCAACCCATACTTTATTTGAATTTACCTGTGGCATGTATCCGATACGTGGTCCCGGTACACCAGAACCTCTTGAACCTGGACGACCACCGAGTACCCATATTTCTCCAGAATTCAAACGTCTTCGGCCAACAATGCAGGCTAGTAACGTCGTCTTGCCACATCCTGATGATCCCAATAATCCGTATCTACACAAGAAATGCAAAAAGCAATAAGTGTCTGCAGATATTTAATTGATAACCAAAAGATCAAAACTATAGTTCAACTAGAAACATAATAGTCCTTACTGAATTCACTGTATTTGAAGAAAAAACTAAAAGTTTTCCCGCACCAAATATTTATTTATTATTTATCATTTAGAAACCAAATATCTTTTTCCACTGGAGGCTATCTTTTTCATACGTTTTTGTGAATTAGGTGGCTAAAGAGATTTATAGAGGGCAGTTATACAGGGTGATTTTTTAAAATTTAAGTTTTACAGGTTGGTAGCACTGGTTGGTAATGGCGCCCAAACGTCATCTGTCAAAGTGAAAAGTGCCCATTATACTCTGCTATTTCATCATGGAAAGAGTAACAAATCGTTGAAATTTATTATTAAAATTCGTGCTCTGTGGCAAATGTGCATCGTTTAATACGATCATTTTATGGTCGTCATAATCGACCTGCTGAATCAACAATTCGTGCTGTTATCTCCAAATTTAGCACCAAAATTACTTTGTTGCACATAAAACCATCGACTTGCATGCGTAGAGTGCAGCCGTAGCGACCAGTGTTAATGACGATCGTGAAATGTCAATTCGTCGCCGTTCTCAGCGATTGGGCATGTGTTACACAACCACAAGGAAAATGTTACACATCGATTTCGGTTTGAAAGCCTATAAAATTCAACTCATGCAAGAATTGAAGCTGAATGACCTGCCACAACGTCTAATTTTTAGTGAATGGGCTTTAGAAAATCTCGATGAAAATCCGTTGTTTTAGCGAAAAATTGTGTTCAGCGATGAGGCTCATTTCTTGTTGAACGGATACGTACACAAGCAAAACTGTCGCATCTGGAGTGATGAACAGCCACATGCCATACATGAATTACCGATGCATCCCGAAAATTCGACAATCTCATGTGGTTTATGGGCTGGTGGCATCATCGGTTCATTTTTCTTCAAAGACGATCGTGGAAGAAACGTTACCGTTAACGGCGAACGATATCGAGCCATGATACTCGATTTTTTTTTTCTCAATTGGCTAAGTTGAACTAGGTTGACATGTGGTTTCATCAGGACGATGCAACATGCCACATTGCTTGTGAAACAATGGATATGTTGAGGGATGAATTTGGTGAGCAGCTTATCTTTTGATTTGGCCCTGTGAGTTAGCCCCAAGCTGTTGCGATTTAACGCCTCTTGATTATTTCCTGTGGGGTTATGTCAAGTCGTTAGTCTATGTGGCCAAGTCGAACACTATTGAAACCTTACAGGATAACATAACACGCGTTATCTGTGGAATGCAGGCCGAAATGCTCGAAAAAGTGACGAAAAATTGAAACTTCCGAATGGACATTTTAGCAAAGATCAATTTATCGATACCAATAAAAAATTTTAGTATATGATGCAAATTTTATTCGATTTTTAAAAAAACTATGACTGAAAAATCACCCTTTACTGCCACGTATTGGTCAGTTGGACAGGGTGTGGGAAATATTGGAAGTTAACGGAGTAAGCAATTGCTACCTTCTGTAGTCATAATAACTACGATCCGGTATGTCAGTGATTAGAGTAATTAATTTGAAATTTACGAATTATTTGGAAAATTTTTAAATTTTTTTTTTATTTCGTCACATGAGTGTTTTTATGCCAAGGTAGATTACATTGGGGAATAATTAAAACTTTAAATATATTTTCTGTTTTTCAAGCAAGCTTAAATGAAATCAGTCTTCTTCGTTCCATTACTAGCCATTACTTTTTCCTACTTTTCTGGCAGCATATCAATACCACGTCAATATCAAGTTTCATTTTTTGAATCCATTTTTTGAATTCCAGGAATCGACCAAATTCTTGGCTCCTTCATAAGAGGTAAAGCAAGATAATCGGAAAGGGCAAGTCTAGTGAATATGTCGGGTAGGTAGGACTTTCCAATTGAGGGTTTCTGACAGGCCCCGCAATCTTTGGAAGGACATCCTTATGCAATAAGACAATTTTGTTCAGTTGGTGCGTTTTGCCTTGAATTCTCGGTTCAATCTTGTCAATTGTGTTCGGTAGAGGGGCAAAATAAAAATTTAATTAGGTTTGTGAAATTCGTAATATATGACGAATATACGACTTGGCTGTCGAATATATGGCACGGCCCCATGGTCGCTATGATTTCCTGTTCTTTGGGTTATCGTAGTAAATGCATTCTTCACCACCTGCGAAGCAAATGTTTGGCAAGCAGTATTTCATATGTACAAAATCAGCGCTTAATATTTCTTGGCGTTAGTTCAAATGGAATACAATTTTCCTCCATTTGAATAATTTAGGGCAACTTCGCCCAGTCGAAACAATCTCCCCACTTGCTTCTACACGTAATCGATACAAAGTAAATCTGAAATTAACGCATATGACGTTTATTCGGTTCAAAACTCCACATTTTCGATTTGGAACGAGTTGCAATTAAAATTTAAATTATCAAGTATAAATTTCTTTTGAACCGATGATTGGTAGCAAAATTATCAATGCTTTGATAAACACAATATCGATATGGAAGTTCCTCATATGCCTTCAGAATTAATCACAGTTCGCAAATTATACTGAAGATGTATTAATCATTAAGGATGCACTTAAATTTGGAATACCTCTTCAAGATTTATGTATAGTGGGAAAACCCAAAGGGTAGGCAATATTCAATTAAAACAAGAAGTTGCATTCTATTTCAATTGGCAAAAAATCTGTAAATAGTTGCAGGAAAAAGTTATTCTAAATTTATAGAAGATAATCGGTACATTTAGTCATGATTTTCAAACTCAAGTTACCGTAATTTGAGCTTCCAATGTGTGGCTCCGGTTATGCATGCAGTGCTGAATCTCCAAATGTAAGATCGTCAACTCTTTAAAAACGTCTGTGTGAAATTTTGTAAAAGTCAGTCAACAAGTTAAGGAACGACGTTATGTCTGATGACTGGGACTTAAGAATGTTATGTTATTTGTAAACCTTTTACCTATAGCCTATAACATCCTTATGTGAATGACTAAAACTTATTCTATCCAATCTTGTTATGCCCTATGATTTAGGCCTGGCAAATGAGCTACTACAAATTCTTGAGAAGAAACAAGAGAAACACACCAGCACGTAACATCTTCTCATCGATTATAAATCCATCTTTGTTAGACTTGGCAAAGCTTGGTATCCATGCAGAGTTGATACGCCTGGGCGGAATGGCACTGACCAACATGAACTCTTCAAAGAAAATTAGTTGTAATCATAGTGAATAATTTTGCATGACACAAGGCCTTAGAAAGGATGATAGTCTGTCGCGGTATTTCTTTTACATACTTCTGGAAATTATAATTAAGAAATGGTACATCTCATTTACGTGAGCAAATGATATGACCTCATTGCTGAAATAAACAGCGAAGCTTTAGTGCCAAAGAAATCAGCAAAAGTGGATTTGGCGATAATTGAAGTCATCTGTCACAACTTTGAATGGATTATTATACCTCTCGTTCATTTTCAGTCAAGGAAGAAATGCCAGTTGGAAAATGAGGAGAATACCACTTGCAAGCACATGGTATTATGGATTAAGCAAGCAGTTTAACGACAAAGTCCTTCCCGGCGATCAAAAATCTTCCTGTCTTATAATAAAGCAAACAACACATCACATAACATGATCATCCATATTGTCCACATATTTCGCTTGTTACTGGCATTTTCAGTTTTGAAAAAGTTGCCACCATGATTTAAACACCGTCCAATTTTTAGATTTAAAGACATGGAAATTAGGAGCTAATCTGCTTCCATAGAGCTTTTGCAATTGCAATGCTTTGTGCAGCTCAACTCCGCATAATTTCTTTCCTTAGTAACGAGAATCTCCTTTTGCTTAGCAAATGCATTTATCGAATGCTTAGATTTATGAAGCCCTACCATAATATTCGTATTTTGACCACAAATGTCAAAAAATCCTGAGGGCGAACATTCTTTTGATTCACGTGCTCTTTGAATTTGACAATGATGTTGGGGTCCTTACCTCAAATGTGCGTTTTGCTGTTTTAATTAACTTTTGTGACCAATTTTTTCAGTTTGTCAGTTTCTCCATTTGCGATGAAGACTTCAGCAGCAAATGCTTTCTTCTGGCTGACCGATGGTATCGGGGAACAACTGAATTATATAGCAGTTGCTGTTGAACCGAGGGTGTGTGCGACTGCCTCAGACAAGAGTTTTGGCTGTGGGTGGTGGGCGTGGTAAGTGTACATAATTGTGGTTTCAGTCAGTTTGTGGCATTTTGTCTGCCTTACTTGTTTTCAAAGCATTATGGTTTGTTTAAAATTAAACCTCAAACAAAAAATCCACAGGAACAACCATAACTGTGTAGAGAAATGGTTTATAAAACTCTTTCATTTGTGGACCAGATTTTTGTGTCCATTCTCATCCGCAAAGTATATTGTTGCATGTGACATTGGACATTGCAGTTGATACGATACGGGTGGCATTACATCTCCTCAGCTTGCCGATTTCAAATGCCATGTAAGGAATCCCTATAATTACCCACTCTAACCTCAAATTGAAATTACTACATAACAAATTTAATGAAACCGTTAACAATTCAAATACATTGTTCACGCCGCTCCTCCCTTGAAGCGACAGAATGTTTGGCAAAAGTTTGCAACTTTAGATGTCTTGCAACAATTACTAGGTACGATAAAAGAATACGAGTACAAGTGGTGAGCTGATTGCACTTGATGTTCCTGCGCTGCAAAGCCGATTAGTCATCGTAGTATCTGTCATAATACGCTTGGAATAAACACGGTGAGCACGTCGTCTCTGCCATCTACATTTGAAGGAGAGTGAGACGGGTGGCAGAAATAAAAGTTTTGTTAGGAAAGAAATAAAATACTTGTGGCCAAGCTTTATTTGATGCTTTCCCAACAACATGGCCTGTAGCTGGGGGCGAGCGGCGGGAGAGAAAAGCTAAAAACAAAATCCATAATTAAAAATAAGTTTGTATTTCCACGGAAATGAGCTGAGTCAGTAATTAAACAAAAGGCATCTTTTAGTGAAAATGCGCTTGTTGCAACACGAGCAATCTTGGGGATTTGTTATTGGAGTTGTTTTGTTCGTGGCGCTGCTGGTCGGTTTGCTGGATGCCACCGCAGTGGATGAATGGGAGGAATCCTTATTATTCCGGCAACTATCGAAGTTGTGGCAGTAATTGCGTTGCAATAACATGCTGTAAGTGTTTGTTGCAACGTTGTAACAAAAAGTTCACTGCTACACGGTACAATGACTAACCGATTGCTTGTGATTTTGTACTAATTAACGATAACAATGCCTGGCCACCTGATTCTTTTGGGTTTTGCTTCATTGAATTAGAAGTTGGAGTTGCTCGATAAAGGAAATCGAAAGACTGGTTGGATACATTTGTTCAGTTGTTCAATTTGAATGAATCGACGAATGCCCCCCATTCAGTCTCCACCGCCCTCCAATTGGCTGAAGGTCAACATCTTGCTCAAACCTCAGTCTCTTGATTGCCAATAAAACGACATAAAAATAATGTACTGTCATCATGTCTTTCCTAATGAGACAGGGCCGCATTAAATGTTTAGTGGCTCAAATGATGATACTTCGGCTTCTGACGCTGACGAGGATGACGACGTAAACTCTGTCAGACCCAAATGAACATTTTTATAGAACTTTAACTCAGTGTGGCCCCGTCGGGAGCAGCCTATTTAATGGCGGAAATTAAATTCTTTATGGTGAATGATTAACCAATAATTACACAAACACCAAACGGTCCCGAACATTATTAGCCAGCCGGGCAAGGCCAGTCATTTAGACTGCCAGCGATGGAACATGTCAGAATAAACCTTTGTTACTCGCTCCGTTATGTGGCCTGTTTGTTATCCTTTAATGTTATTGTTAGCGGAAAGTAGAAAAGTCTGTGCATACAAATTTAATTATACTTAGACAAATAGCAAAGAGAGTAAGACAATCAAAGGAGAAGCAAAACCCTGCCTCTCGACTAAAGAACTGCACTGTAGACAGTTAATAAAAGAACAAAACTTGTTTAAAGTCCTCTTAGCCATGCCTTTGGCTTTTAAATTCGTCTGTAATGTGGAAAACATCCAATCTCAATTACATCACGGCCATTACCACCAGTATCGCCATCACCAGCGTCATCATTATCATTGTCATGATCATCCTCATCATCATTACTTCGAGGGCGACTCGCTTCGACGGACCATCCATTTATCCATTTAGCCATTCTACAATTCAGCCCACACTCATTTGTTCGCAATATTGTATGCTTATGACAGTCTTTATTTGCACAACAAGTCGAAATGTAGACAGCTCAATGTCTTTGTATTTAAGAGCTGACAAAGGCGGTCAGAGGCGGACGGGTAGAAGAACTTGTCACTTGGCCGATGATGAGTTATTGCGGATAGTAGTTGCAGGACGAGTTGTGCGGAGACCGTTGAGTGGCACAAGTCACTGCAAGCATCAAGAAACTTCTATTCAAATTTGCTGAAGCTGCTGCTTTTGCTGATGCTGATGCTGCTGCTGTCGCTTAATGCATGAGTAAAAGTTTTATAATACAAGTGCAAACATTATGTCCTTCACAATTGAGTCCGAAAGTTTGTTCGTTGTCAATGTTTCATTCAGCAATTGTGGTTCGTCCATTTAACGCGGCACATTGTTCGGAAGGAGAACATACTTGATGCACAAGTGGCAGCGTCCACAGCTTGGAAAGTCTTAATGTCCACAGAGTCATTGAGCTCGAAAGCTTTTTATTATAATTATTGCGAAATCGTTTTTTAAATGCACCTTAATGTAATCTCTGTATTAAGATTAACTTTGGTGAAGCCACACGCACGCAACACGAGCGACCTTGCACGCGCCTCTCTTCTCTACTACGACGCACTACAATTGCATTGCAGTTTAGACTTTTGTAACCGCCTGCCAATTCGGTACCTGTACTGACCAAGGAAAAAAACGTCGCATTATCTGATACAATCATTTGATGTTACAGCGCCTCATTTATGACCCAACCATAATCAAATTTGCAAAGTGAGCAGCTATTTGACATTTTGGTTATCGGATATCGATGAATGTCTCCTTGGCTTGGAAACTAGCAATAACAACAACTTATGTGGCTGTGTACATCATTTTGCAAGCAATTCAATGGAAGGTGCTTATGGCAAATGAACAAAGATCCTTGCTGGAAGCGAGAGCAAAAGAGGTGCGCAGTTCGTAAGCGCGTTTGCGGGAAACAGCCGGGACAGAAGCGGCAAAATGTTGTATGTGTGGCGATGTGCGATGTGACACGCGATTCATTTCAATAAATTTGTAAAGCGTTCAACATTACAAATTGCCAGATTAGCATGCTCATGAATAAGCGGCTTAACGATACTAAATCTCATCTACAATAACAATTTAGTCATCAGGGCCTAATTGACGTGTTGCCACCGACGTTGCATGCTTCCTAAAGTCCAACACACATGAGGTTGCACGTGTGCATGCGTTGATGTGAAAAATGTGGCTGGTGCAATCATCTGATTTAAACAGCCATTCCTGTGCATACAGTCCACCAATGTGCCCACTTAACGCATTGGCACGTGATGGGACTCGCCATTTGGTGCTATTATTGCCAAACTTTTGGATTGAGTGCTGGATTACTTGATTTTAAATTGCAATTTCCAATAAATTATATTTGATTTTGTATACTGATGCAAGAGATGCCACATTTCATATCCGGGAATTTCTATTAAAGCATAATTCATTAATCTGGCCGTAGGATTTGTGGTCGTAAGGATTACAAATCAGACTCGAAAGGATTATTAAAATGGCACGCTTCGTCGAGCAAATAAAGTAATTAAGAGATTTCATTTTTCATGGAGGAAGATGTGGAACGGTGGAAACTCATTGGCAAACACAAAAATTATTTACAACATTATCCATTTAATAGTTACAAATGTTTAGTTAAACATAAAGAAACAGGAAATTGCACATTTGAATTTGAAATGAATGTGACTAAAACTCAAATAAGAAATTGAAGCATGTGGGCACGATGCTTCAAACATAGATTGAATTCGAATTTGCCAAATATTCTATGGATTTTCAGAAAATTTTAATAGAGAATTTGCTCTTATTGACAAGGCAATAAACTGTAAGGAGTTTAGAAATAGCAGTATACTGCACCCACTGTTTTTATTAGGGGTGCTGCTGACACGTGAACTCTTTATTCTTATCCACAATAACAAGATGATATGGGCTACTACACCGATTTATCTGGCGCACGAATTATTCCAATCAATTCGATATACTGAAGAGGGATGCAAGTTTGTATAACATAAAACATCCCCAAACATCGAAACTCTAAGAGTTCTGTCGCGGCTTGTGAATCATTTTGACTCAAAGTTGAAGATGAGTGACTGTAATAAAAGAAAATGCAACAAATCCCTTGTTAACAAATTATTAACTAAAATCCAAAAAAAAAAAATACACAAATACAAATATTAAATTGAAATTAACAATGGAGCCAATGAAGGCACCGGCGCAAATTAATCCGTAAGCGTTCAAAAATGACTGCATATAAAAATCAATCAAAAATACAATACTAAAACATTGTTTTGTTACCGGTAGGGCAATATATGGATTTCTACCATTAAAACATTCGTGCGTTCATACTTATATGAGATTTGTTTTGACCGTTCGCTGTAATCCTAGCGGTAAATTGTCGTAAAGAGATAAGCTAATTGTGTGTGGATAAGCTTTTTAGGAAGTGGATGATATTCGGTTCCTCATCAGACAGACATGTGGTTGCAAAATGCCGTTTTGGGAATTTCAACTTCTAGTATACTTTGATAAAAAAATTATCATTTTCGAAAATCGTTTGCAAGTCTCTCTTATTTTAAAGATAAATTTCCTTGAATTCCGTAATTGGAATATAGGCGAGCTTATTACATTCAGTGAGCTTATAGTCATTTTATTTTCTATCTCGCAGCTGAATGACGATACAGAGAATCTGGTTTGAGAAGCTTTTATTTGACTTGTAGATAGCCCACTTACTAAAAGTGCTATAACTATAACAATCACATTATGTTGTGCGGATGGACCAAAACTTTCCAGCAAGAAAAGTTTTTGACAACGAACTCGGGGAAAGGTGGGAAGTCGCAAATTAGTGTGACGGTTTGGGAAAAAAGCGCAGAAGACCGAATAACTTGAAATTATTTTCCATATGCGGCGTATAATAGATTGTCTATTCTAGTCGTCACCTAAGCAGGTAAGTATTGCATTTCTCCATAGTTTTTAATTTTCTAATGCCAACAGAAAATTAGCTTGACCAACACTTTAAAGGGATCTCTGAATTAACGTGCTTTGCTACAATTTTTTAAATAATATTTCCAATATGTACTCAACATGAAAACATTGCTGTAATAACGTCTTAAAGACGTAGCTTCTGTTGTATTTTTTTATATGGTAATTGAATGGAAAATTCCCAAATATTCTAAAGACAGAAATGCGATATACTATAAAAATCAGTGATTTTGGCTTCTTAACTTAACCAATAAATTGTACCTAGCTATGTTTCTCGACTTCTTTGACGACAACTCTTCTAATTTCTTGCGGACTTGGTAATACTTAAATCCATTTGAACAACTTTTCAAAATAATCTGACCAGAAACATATATTTGTTCTCTCTGTGTTTTAACTTCTTTGACATTTATCGCTTAGAATTTTGAAGTAGCACCAAGTTTTCGACTACAATGGAAAGTTATAGCCAATACAAATTGAATGCGATGGGAAACAAAAGCATCAACGCTTTTGCATTATTAATCCATGTCTTACAATGAAAATGGAAAAAATGTGATTGCAAAAAAACATAATAAGTATCAATACTATCTTATGTAGAAGCTGGTTAGTGATGCCGCCTTAGATGGCGAAACTGAAAAACCTAATTTCAGGGTTTCATTCCGCGCTTGTAAAGCACATATTCGTATCAAATATTTATTTATAAAATATTCCAATTATGTAATAACACCGACAGTCGCACGTAATAAATTGGTTAGGGGTGGATAGAAAATATGTGTGTATTAATTAGAATTATAGCCTCACTCTCTTACCTATTAGTTTCTTAAGACGGTAGAGAGAGAAATTCGTAAATTTTAACTAATGTCAACAAATATTGGGAAGACCTAAATCCCGACATTAAACCGAAAACAGAGCAAACATGGCAAAATCTTAATTTTTCATCTAGATTACATATCAAATTCGGTGGAGCAGTTTATGCGGAAGTTGCAAAAGCTTTTACTACAAGTAGATTTTGGTTTGAACATTTCAATATTTATTAGTTGTTTATGGTCTTCCATGAAATCCCTTATAATTTAATGCTTTTGGAGAATTTATGTTTGGTTTTGAAATGGCTTGAAAAATGTCCAAGGATAGCCACCTAACTACTAGGGTGGGAAGTTCAGCATGAAATTTTGTAATTTGTAATTCTCTGCAGTGAATTTTAACTTTCATTACTCATTTTATTCTTTTTATAATTTATTTAAAAATTAAAATTTGTCGGATAATCTCATACGAATAGTTATTTCCGGTTTGTTTGTTTATCCGGTTTTCAAAATAATGCTACCATTTTTTTTTTTATTAAAAAACTTGCAGAACTGAGGCACATAAAGTTTTCTTTTGTGCCAAAAGCAGGATGAATATTTTCTCCTAACAACTATTTGTGCGCCATAAGCATATTTTTGAATGTAAGTAAAAACGATTTTTAATTTATGCTAGGCAGAATTGTTGGAAACGTTTAGAATGTTGCAAAAGGTCTTCGTGAACAAACTTTGCCGTAAAGAAAATGGTATAAACTTCTCAAACAGATCAGTCAACTACATTTAAAAAAAAAATGTTGATTCTTAGATGCGTAAAATTTTGATTGTTACCATAAACATTCAATTCTTTCGACATATGATATATTTCTTGAAAAAAAAAACGTATTAATAATGGACATAGTAGTTTGTAATTTATGCTGACATTTCTAGCATTTGCCCTAAAATCACTTCAGGAATTGATTGTCGATGTGCGGCAATAAAAGTGTTTTGTGGTTTTGGTTTTATTGCAGATATACAAAAAGGATTAAAGGTAAAATTGCAGATCATAAATAATGTCGATTTAAAACTATAACACTCTAACACCCTATGTCCCTGCTACATGTATATGTTATTAATGCTGTGTTAACATTTATATTCTCTTGCTTGTATGCTAAAGATTATACTTAGGTTTAATAGAGCCATTTTAATTAGCTTAAAATGAGACTGAAACCCAATTCTCTGAACGTGAATGCTCGTAAAGTACTTTCCAATTTAATATATTTCAGTTTAAGGCCCACGACGATATTGAACTTTACATATATTTTACAAAGCCT
Source organism: Philornis downsi (assembly GCA_019455685.1). NCBI lineage: Eukaryota > Metazoa > Arthropoda > Insecta > Diptera > Muscidae > Philornis > Philornis downsi. The sequence goes on from JAHXMU010024693.1 coordinate 14,159, forward strand.
CGTCAGAGGCGTGATATTGTTATTTTAATTTGATTTTTCGGTAATTGAAACAAGTTCTAATCCAGTAATACTACGTAACATTATATAGATAATTATACACTTCTACCTAAATCATACTAGAAACGAGACCAATCGTGCATATAATCGTGAATTCACAGCCCGGTGGAGACAACTGCCTTCCAGTCAAAGGTCATACCCTAATTTGATTGTGGTAACACTGCCAAGTGTTAATGCGTAATAAGATCGGCTCAAGCAATTGTGTTCACTGAAATGAGAATAAATTCGCTAAATGTGAGAAGTTTTTGACCCCCTCCACCTTTCAGATTTAATGGAAGTTCGGTTTTCATTTACTTCCATATATATCCCTCAACTTCCATATGACAACGAACTGTACTTGATGCGTATTTCACGGGCACGACCATTAAATACACCATTTTCGCAAGGATCCATTGCATGTCAGATGTTGAGGAAATTTATGAAGTGTTTGAGGTGTCATGTATTTAAACGTAAAAGTTAAAGTTGGAATAATTAAGATTAAGATAGAATGAAATGCCGGTATTAGAGTGTGTCCTTTGTTTGCTTTTGCTATCATTAAGAAAATGTTTAAATATTATGTTTTGGTCTTGTACTTCGTCCATGTTACCCATATATATGTACATACGTCTATGTGTATATACTCATATACGCATATATTTTCTACAAACACACACATACACAAACACATGTCCATTCATGTGTACGAGTATATCGTTTAAATGGAACTTAACCTAATGGCTATGAATGGTTTATTTGCGTTCCCGTTGTGTCAAATGAAGCCGTCTTAATAAGGAATTTATAATACGTACATATGTATGTAGGTATAGTTGTTGGCTGCCATGGCATTCACATGTGACCATGTGTGTATTTATGTTGTTTAGATACGTATTTATACTGGAGGACATACATAAGTATGTACATCTGTGCACTTATGATCCAATTTACAAATATTTCGACTGGACACGTATATTGCTAACATCACCTAAAGCTCAACACACACATACAAACACACACACTCATATGAATGGGTGGTAGCTAAACATCAGGAACAATATACAGGTGCTACTTTGCTAAGCGTAATGTTGGCCATTTTATGACCATTAGCGTGACGGCAGATGTAGTTTTTAAACTCAACAATGTAACCACACTTTACGTAAATTTAATTTACAATGGAACGGAAGGTTGTTTTTCGCTCTATCGAACAAAAATCTCTAAGATTTTCGATGACTAAACTTGTTTTAAAGCAAATATTATGCTGAAATTTAAGTGCAATCATATCACTTCAAATAATTGTTTGCTCTCTTAAACTAGATCAACTGACATATTTTGTACGATATTAATAATATTTAAATGAATCGTCGTTCTAACCGAAATTTATTATTTTTGATTTTCGATCGATCTGCAGAAAGATTGTTGGAGACGGTAGCGGTTTTTCACCCCTCATAAGTTTTAATTATTGGTTCATATTAAAAATTGGGTATAATAAAAAAAATTTCGCAACCTTACTATAATAAATATAAGATAAGGGAAAATAACATTTTTTTAAATCATTTGGTTTATTTAACAGGGTTTTAGAGTTCACAGCGTTTACAGGAAAAATAACAATATTGAGTGACAAATTTAGCATTACCTATTCCAATTGCTATAGCTTCTGATTAAGCTAATCGTCTAGTTATTACACATCTCATTAAAATTGTCCTACTTAAACTACTTGGGAGATGGATTAGTTTTTAAAACAAAACACGCATTTGCAAGTTAATGACTGGAAGATGTTCTACATAGGAAAATTTTCTATCCAAGCAGTATAATTTCCTATCTACATTATATATAAATTCATTTATAAATTCATTTATATATATATATATATATATATTTATATATATATATATTGTACATATTGTACATATATAGTTTAGGAAACTATTTATACCATCTAACCGCCTTCAATTCATTATGCGTCATTTCAATGATTACATCCAATGAAGGCACACCGCAGTTTTTCTTAGTAACATATTGTCCAAATGTGCGAAACATAGAATTGTCACATCTGCAAAAAAACTACATGAAACTTTTCTAATATGTTCGACAAACTCTTACTTATGACTCTGCGAAAGTAACCCCTGAAGCGTGCTAAAAATTGGTAAACATGATGCTGAAGCAATTGGAGTTTATAAATGGGGGCGCACCAATTGTACCACAATAAGAAATTCTTTGGTTTCAATCACTGTATTTAAATTATTTATTTTTTTTATTGTATAGAAAATTCAATTTAATTTTATATAACTAATTGGTTTTGAAGATGATAGGCCGTAAATGACCTCCATGCTCATTCACGCATATGCGACATCTGATCAGAAAATTATTCATTGCGGCCTGAAGGGCTGAAGAAGGGATCGCCTCAATTATTGTATTATGGACCGTTTCACTTCAGTCAAATTTTGTACACCTCTTGGTTGATATAAGCCCATAAAGAAGTCTGGTGCAGTCAGGTCCTGTCCTGACTTTATTGGGGGAGGGCAACAAGTTGAGTTTCTGGATATTAACTTCTTTGGGAATTTTCGGTGGAGCTCCGCCATAACCGGTCTGGTAATGTGTGCAGATGTTCCATCTTGTTGGAACCAAATGCTGTTGAAACGGAGACGTCTTTGTTGCAGTTTTGGGTAAAAAAATTCTTTAACATCTTAAAATAACGGTTCTCATCGGTTCCCGTTTTGTGTTTGTAGCACGATTCGTGCGCCACCTCGTATTAGAAGGTAAACGAAATAACAAACTTATGACGTATTCCATTATGAGGCACATTGAATTAATTACCGTTCTCAAATATTTGGTGACAATATATGCACATCGGAAAAAATTGTTGCAATTCTAAAGTTCTCGAAAGTCTCATAGCTCCAAACCCACTGTGTGTAAAGTTTGGGATAAATTAAACGCCTTTTTTATGTGGAGCATTTTGGATCTAAGAGGAAAATTTCTGCCATTTTAGATAATCCATTTTACAAACACTATTTTCGTGGATAAAGCGTCCATCGTATGTTAAAGTTTCTTATACATAACGTATTGACCAATAAGATATGTGTTGAGGTATCTTTTTAATATTTTTCAATAGTCTTGCCTGGAACTAAAATGTACATGAAATGAATTGGTTCCTTCCAGTATCTGTCAAGTCTTCTATTGAATGAATAAATCAAAAAAGTTTATAAAAAATATGGAAAAGTTAAATTTTCTAGAGATAATATTTGCGTTGTATTAGAGAGTAAGTGATAAATTTATCAAAAACATGCCCAAAAGCGGCAAATTTTTCGGAGGTGGATTTAGTCTTTGTATGGCCAAAATAGTTATCCACTGCGCCAGTTTTGCCTACTAGTGACACACGTATATCATGAAAACAATGTATCGACTTATGTCTAGATAAGCAAACATATTGTACATGTCCTTTTCCTGCACATGATAAAACAATTTGGGCTGCTTTTACAATAAAAATTAGTGTGGTTCCTAAAATATCAGTCAGTATTTCTATGGGCAAATATTTTCATTCTGTCCACTATAAAGCCAAGATGAAATCATAACGTGTACTTTGTTTTTTGGTTCTTAAAATTGATTTTACATTAACTCTGTCGGTTGCAGTTGACGATTCCCTATAAATGGGCATTTTAGTCTGTGTCTTAGCTATATTATTTATGTATCCGATAAGTTGTTTGTCATATAAATGTACCGAAAATAGATGGCTCCTGAACCTAGAATAAAGTTCGATTGCCAAATTTTATTACGATATAAAATTAAAAAAGCTTATAAAATTGTATGCCTGCCTTGATGAGAATGAAACGATAACAATTAATCAAAATGTCTCCCTGTACAGCATAGAAAAACGCATATGTGCAGGGATATTTGTAGACTTATTAGGAGGAAAATTTTGGAAAGGCTCTCCATGAATGGACTTCAATTACTATTATCTGCATCTGCGATCCTGCTTCTCATCGTTATAATCATCATTTCAGCGCGCCCCAACAGGAATGGGCGTAGTCTAAATTACACTTTGTATAAGTGTGTGCATCTTTAACAGTTTATGAAATACGTCCGTCAAGAATGTTTGATGGGATGTTTCAGAAATGCTACCGGATTTTGTTGCGTGACAACATTTGGAAAATTGGAGCCAACTCAGATGAGATCGCTATAACCGATTCTTCAAAATTTTGTTACAAATCGTTGACAAAATTCGATTTTTGTTTTTTTTTTAATTTTTTTCGTGTATTAGCTATTTAATCTGAATTTTGGAAGTTGGGGATTTAGTTAGTCAATTTCAGTAGTTCGAGAAATTTAAGTGGATATGTCAGAAGGATTTCTTCGGTATACCATGTGGGCATAATCCAACAAATTCACATCGAGAATAATGCATATTAAAAGAACATGCTTTACTTTATTTTGGGCTAAATCGATTGGAACTGAAATATGGAGGTTATTTCACAGCACATCACAAAAAATCATATCGTTGATTGTTTGTCTACTTGTTCTGAATAAACGTCTAAACTACTGAACTGACTGTGTTGATAATTTTAAAGAACTTTTACATTGCCCAACTCTAATTTGGGCAAATGGGCGGGGAAACAACCAAACAACTCATACATTTGAACAGCCACATCCTGTGAGCTGCAGAAGATGATATATTTTAAATATGATATTGGTATAGAAAGTAATACGTCGGACAAAAGTGAACGACGCAACAAAACTTTTACAAAAACTATTTTAACAACTTAAGTGACAACCCACGAAATTGTAATATGATATACTTATTAGATTATGATTGGAAAGAGTGAATTAGCATCCCATCAAACATTCCTGACGGACTTATTTCATAAACTGTTAAAGATGCACAGGAGTAATAAGCAAAACCATACATTTATTCAAATTGTAATTTAGCCTACGCCCATTTCTGTTGGGCGGGCTGAAATGATGATTATAACGATTGGAAACAGGATAACAAATGCAAAAAGCCTCGCCTTTCTTTAAGCACGTTTTTAATCTGAATAATTTGTTCACTTTCTTCCGGAAATGACATTCACATTTGGAATAGAAGCCTTTCTACATGCTTTCTTCGAGAGACATTTTTTCACCGTTCTGTCGGATCGCAAATGCAGATAATAATAATTGAAGTCCATTCATGGAGAGCGCTTCCAAAATTTTCCTCCCAATAAGTCTACAAATATCTCTGCACATATGCGTTTTTCTATGCTGTACAGGGAGACATTTTGATTAATTGTTATCGTGTCATTAAAGTTCACAACGATATTGTGTATATTGTAAACACAAATACATGTACATATAGATATATATGTATTTTGTATTTACGTGTATGTAGGCCTACATGTTACAGGCACTATCACATACAAGAGAGTGTGCTAGTAAATGTATAGTAAATTTGGTGAATATATGATTTCCCTCAACATATGTAATTAAAGTGGTATTACTTTGTTTATACCTTAAGCGTAGAAGTGTCACACGCACACATATACAAATGCGCGTGTGAATGGCTACAGACCTTTATTCACATATTTGTGTTTGCATTCGTGTATGTGTTTGTGTATGAGTTGTACTTGCAACTCATTGAACAATTACAGCAATTAACGCAATTTGTGGACAGAATTTTGTTATTTAAAACTTCGACAAACGGCCGTCTGTCTGTCTGTTTATCGTTGTGTTTATTTAGTCATTCGTCATGTTTAGGACTAAACGTTGGATGCAGGTATCTAAACGTTTTCGTACTGTTATGCATATAAAGAGGTAACGGCCCGTATACGTTTCCAATTATTTGGCGCGCTATTGTCGATAAGCTGATATCATGATACAGCCCAACATGAACACATTCTGCGCATGCCGCATTTTAGTAACAATGAAATAACATCTACTTTCTTTCAGTTTTATCTTTGAAAAGCTGTCAACCTAACCTGCCAAGGACACTTTTGTTGGGGACAGTTGGCTAATCATAATTTGAATTTCATTAGAAGCCTGCTCAAACCTAATAATACAGTTATATACGGGCAATTTTCCTTATTAACCTGTTCGAAATAATAAAAAAATAAGCTTGAAAAAAGGACAAGATATGGTACTATGTGGTAGTATTGCTTCAGAATATAGCTTACGTCGGCGATATTATGAGTTCTACTTATTGCAAACTTTTGGTCAAAAAATGTTTCTCCCTGAACGCTATAAAACCCATGGGGTGCGAGTAACACAGAAACATTACTGTACTCTGCATGAAATAAGAGTTGCTTTGCACGCCTTCACTGGTTCTGGACCTCGTTTTTGCAATTGAAGCTAAAAATGTTTGAGAGTATTGTTTTGTTTAAATTTTAATTAAAAGTGGACAAATTCGTAAACTATTCCATCGCAAATTAGAATTTTGTATGCAAAGAAATTAGGCTTTGAACTCATTACAATGGATTTCAATTGAAAATATGTATTGACTGATGTATTTTTGCCTAAAACAGTTTCCATGGAAAATACAAGCACGAGAAAGTAGGAGTAGGATTTTAATTAGAATTTACTTTGAAACCATAGAATAAACACACCAAAGACGGAATTGAAGATTGTGTTTTAATAAAAACTCACTGTCAACATATTGAAAGGTTTTCGTTCACCTTTTATTTTCATTTTTTTACGGCCGGCATTAAAAGTGATTAATGATTGGTTTTAAGCATAGCCATTGTATTAAATGATGTTAAATTCTGTGGCAGTTAGAAATTTCATTAGAAGGTTGCCATTAATTTATGTCCAAAACGAACTAATGCTAGAGTTTAGACCGATTTTAATAAATAAGATTCAATATCATTATTTTATGTTTGAAATTATTTTATATTCCGCTTTCATTTCCTTTCATTCTATTATTAATCATTTCCCTTCATCTTTATCTCTATTCAACTTTTCATGTTCGAACTTGTTGAAGTTAATCCTCATTCCAGACCATTTATTTCTTACTGTTACGACTGATTCTACGATACGAATAGCAGTTGAGTGAAGACGACAGCGATCCACGGGAATAAAGATATAAATTTTAAATTAATCAATATTGAGACAATAATATTTGCACAATAACTTTAACAAAACTATTTTCACGTTATAAACTGAAGCTTTCGAAAATTTAAGAAAAACTGACTTTTTGATATAATATTGTAATTTCGCTCAACTACGGAAAATGGGAGACCACATTGGCTTTATTGAATTTATGTACGTTTCCGATTGTACTTTTTGAAAACGTTTTGTCAGACAAGTCGACTAATCGAAGTGGTCATCAGAATAAATAGATTACTGCCTCCCAAAGAACTGCATATAATAGAAAATATCGTAACAATATTTTTCTATACTTGCAAGGAAAAGCGAATTATGATCCATTTTTTGACATTTTATTTTTAACACAAACAAAATAGCATTACAAGAATTTTTTTTCTTTAGGAAATTTTTGTTGATATTTGACTTTACAGCGAAATCCCCCTTTTTGATGGGAGAAGACTAACATTTTAATTTTTTTTTATGCAGACTTGTAAAAAGTTGTGGTCTTCCTCTTTCTTTCTTAATTCAGTTTTTAAAATTTAGAGTTTTTATCCAGGCAGGTTTTATAAAATACTGTTTAGGTGTATTTTTTAAAAAACGCATCTACTGGATATTTAGCGAAAAGAAAAGTTGGCCTTTGCTGTTTTGGGAATGCGAGACTCACTTTTTAATGCATTTATTGATCGATTTGATTTATTTTATCAATATCAACTGAACTTTTGTGTAGATCCTCATTTGATCTTTATTTTTATGCCGAAACTTAGGATTTTATTTCCTACACGCGATAAATCTGTCATATTTAAGACTCTGCATTTTACAAACGATTGGCAATGACTACAGCCAATGATAAAAAAGTCAATCCATTCTATGACGAGCGATAACTGCATATCAACAGCAGTGAAAAGTGAACTATATTTGCTTTTACTGTATTTCAGAGAATTTGTCGAGATATCTGTTCTATATTTCGTAGTAATGCTCAAAAGTAAGTATGAGCCTGGCCAGACCCATGAGTTACGAATACTCTATCCCACTATGAGACCAACGGATATTTAAATTATATATTTATTTCCGTATATCTGAAATAACAATAGTAAGAGCGTAGGGGTAGTGTGTTTGTATATAATAAGTAATACATTGAATTAACCCAAATTAATATTTTGTTATCAATGATAATCAAAGCAGACGGTCATGCGGAGAAACAAATTTTATTGCGTTTCAACGACCAAGCGGTTTTACCGCCGTGGAGAAGTTCTAAAGTCCAACAAAGTTTACGTCTAAAATCTGGTAAACATTGAATGATTCATATAAAATTACGTTTCCAAAAATTATATACGTTGCACTCATATTGCTAGTGTAAGTAAGCGCATTGTAACGTAGTATTCTTTAACATTCATGTTAATGTGAGCAAATTTTTTTGAACAAATTCGCACAAAATCTGGCTGAAGTGGATGATAAGATTTACCGGCTTGGAGTTAAATATTAAATTAATCGGTAGCGCACCCCAGAATTTTCATCCATCGTCTTGGAACTTAGTTGTCCTGTACAAGTGTTGCAATGTGTCTTTATTTGCGTATGCATGTGTGTGTGTGAATAGCTGTAAAAGCTACTTTCTTATTCAGAATATAATAAGTAACGCTATCCACCGTTACGTTTCTAATCGATTAGACGCAAATCAAATAATTCTGTCCTATTTCGGTGTTGTCAAAATCAGAAATAGTTAATTTGTTGTTCAACATAAACAGGCTTTTAAGCGTCTAATGTGAATGAAAAAAATCTACTCCCTGCATTATACTTAATACAAAAAGAAATCAGCCCGTATTGTATAAATCGAGTGACCACTGTAGTTTAAATTCCTAAATCAGCACTATTTGAGCTGCTATATCAACAATGGCAAATATCACCTCTTTCACCCTTTCCATCTTTATCTCCCTCAACGTGTATGTATGTATGTACGAGTATGTATGTATGTATTTATGCAAGCACATTTTTATCGCGTTATTCAATTTCAGTACTAAAATTTCCAGCAAACAAAACAAGCGATTTTGTCAAATAAAATTGAACTAAAACACGCTAATAATAGCGGCAACAATTAGCAGCAACAACAATGCGCCTAATTGGTGTGAAGTCGTTGAAGAAGCGGTCATACTCCATTGAAGCATTGTGATGACGATCACATCTGCTCTGTTCATCCAAGTGGGTCAATGTCAGCGGCTACTGAAACTGATGACTCTAGCATGCGCTAGCGTTAACCAAAGACCAAACAGAGCGGCGCCGTTACTGAGCTGAGTAGCAACGTGAGCTTGTCAAACGTCTTGTTTGCAAGAGCAAGTGGTGATTTGTTTGTTGGCCATTAGAGGAGACACTACACCTATCTCGTAAACTTGAATCCGCCATCGGAGGAGGAAGTATTTGTGGCCCCCTGCCAACGTGCCAGTCGGTCAGTTAGACAGCACATGAACAACTGGGACGACAGAGTTGCATGCAACCTACTACTCTCAAAGTTCAGACTACTGCATACGTTGTAATTGGTTGCACTTGAACTTAAACTAAAGCCAATCGCTTGTTGCTTGGTCATCCACACGACCAGACACACAAATGGGTGGCTGCCGATGGTTCTAATTTCCCTCACGCTGGTCGTTACCTGCACGCCAGCCGGATAGTTTACTTGTTTACCTCATTCATTACCAACAACTTAATGGAAAGCGGCGTTGAACTTTAGCCAATCGAAACTTGTTTGCACTTGGTGTGGTCGGGTTTCTCTACATTTGTGTATTAATCACTTTAGTTCTCTAGCGCACTATAGTTGAGTTCCCAATTTAGACTTAGCGTGGAAACGTTGTCTTGCTTCGAACTGAGGTTGAAGTTGACGTCGCCATTGACGCGGATACAAACGCAAACGCCAGTTTGCCAGTTTAGTTGACCATGAAAATTTGTTGTTTTAAGTAATTTTATTTTATCGTAATAATACTTGTTTTCATTAGCACCATGCGAGATTCCTCACCCATGTAAAGTCTCTTCAATCGGGAATTGCGATGTGAAGCAGTTGGAAGATACTCGTTTTTTTAGACAGATAACAAACTGGTCGCGTATAAAAACTGAACTTTATGGTACAGACTTATGCGCTGAGGTCGCTTAAGCGAAGTTTACCAGAGACCGGGTTTACATTGTTGCCTCAGACATCTAAGCAACTTCAGAAATTGCTACGAAGGTTCATTGACAAAAGTAGCTAATTTGTCATGCGGCATAAAATGGTTTACTGTAATAAAATATTACACTAAAACGCAACATGCTGCTGTAACTACCACATAATTCTGTTGGATCAATTTACTCTTACAAAGTAGTGAAATAAAATGTATTAAGTTTGCCCATTTTAACATTTCACACATTCGTTGGAATAATGCGGGGGTTGGATAGCACCAAACAGCCTTTACTAAACTTGGCAATTAACGAGCCAAAACTTTGGCATTGGATATCATCTCCATGCGCACTACTTTTTGTTTCTCCTCATATTTGTTTCTTTGTTGGCTACCCCTCTTTTTCACAATAGATAGATAGTTACATTGGCGACATATTCTACGTATTCAATAAGAGTGTCCTCTGTACAGAGTTGTCTTCATTTAAAGTAATTTCAGCAAATGTAATTTATTGATAAAATCAGCAATAACGGAATGGAATTTGTATAATTTGTTTAATTTGAACAACACACTTTTTTTTACCTGCGATTTGAGTTGGGATTTTGATTAGCTCTGTTTAAGGTATAAATAATCTGGGAACTTTTTCACTATATTTAAAAAATTATTTATTTTTCGATATGCAGCGAAGTTATCCAGAACTATTTTGAGTTGAGAATAAATGCATTGATTATATTTAAGCCTGGGGAAGAGATTTCAGTGCACGACATTGACACAATGATTACTACTTGAGACTGTCGTCCCAATGATCGTAGATTCGAGTTCTGATGCTGACACCTATCTTATTTTGAGCGGTCACCATTTTGATATGCTGATAAAAACATCGAATGGTCGAGTAATGGTTAAGTCCACCAAAAGCTTATTAAATTGTATGTTCCTTCCAGTGAGGCCACAAATATAATGCGAGTGAGCTCCATGAATGTCAGAGGTTCTTCTCTCTCCTTGCAAGGAATTTATGTTTTAGGAAGGTTCCATTCCATTCACGCCATGAACAATGTTTTATCGTTTTTAATTTTTAAAACATTTGGAATATGGTTCGATATTCTTTTTGTGTCTTAATTTGAAAACTAATTTCTAGATGCTAGAATCTTATAAAAACTCATCCGAAAATATTAGGAGCTACCAAAAATGTTTTTCGTTAATATTTTAATAAAATCTTTTGAGATGAATAAAAAGAGGTAAGAAATAATAAAGCACAAACTTTTCCAAGCACTTGAACGTTTTTCTCGAAATTATGACTCAAAATTAATCTGTTTCGTATTCCCTTTTTTTCTTAATCTGAATTTTAATAATTCATAGCGGTAATATAAAAATAGTTGGAACTTTTATTCGTGACTATAACATGTTGGATGCACGAATCTTAACGTGGCCGTGTGATTGTCTTTTATGTAGAGCTGAACTGATTCAAATGAACTGATTCAAATGAGATCGCTTAAATCAAAATAGCTAAAAAATAGAACATATTCTGTTCTGCTGTTAAATAACTCATTAATATTGTTAATAAAATTTTGCGGTTTAATTTTAAATTGTGAGAATCACTTCCTAATATTTGGTTTGCTCGAACTTTCAACAAAACATTAACGAAACTTGTTTTTAACATAAAAAAAGATAAGGTTGTTCTTCATTACCATGTTTTAAAAAATAGCACATAAAGAATAGTGAAAACAATTTGACTAAAAGATCTAATTTTAGTATGATAATATATGTATGTGAGACCTTAAAAAATAATGTGAAACCAGTCGCAAGAGAAAGGACACAGTTGGTAGAAATTTAAACTGCATAAGATGGACTGTCATGCATTCGTCGAATGAGTTGCACTGCCTTGAAAGATCTTAAAATGATCAAATTTTAATATGGAAGGTAGTAAGGCCTATATCCAATAGAGATCTATACAATGTCATAATTAATCACCCTCACGATACTAACGTCATCATGGAAAATTGATTATTTTTCTGAAAAAATTATGTTTTATCGATGATTACGTTTTATCTACAAGTGAAGTACAAAAAGAATGCGACCATAACTGAGAGCATATATGAAATTGATTCATTCAGTAGACTGACTATTTCAAATTGGACCATGTCGCAGAAAGTACTGGCCTGTTTCTCAAGGAGAATTAAGCTTAAAAGGTAAAATAATTGTATTACGTGAACAATTTTTTATATGTTCGAAGAAATCTTTTGTCTTTTATTAGACATCTGTTTCACAAGCATCTAACTGTTGGAATCTATTCACGAATTCTGCACTGAAATATTATATTAACTGATAGTCTCCACTCCAAAGTCGGCATTTCCAACTTTTCAATCGGTTGACAGTAACTCTTGGAATTCATCATTACGAGATGTATAATTTATTAATTTATTATTTATTATATGGGTCAATATTAAGAGAAATATTCGCTCCAACTGTGCGTATAATGATGGATAGTCTATTCAACAAGATGGTGCCGGAATGTTTTCAAACAAAGCACCAGAATACTTACCTCCATTTCATTTACAGGGGTTGTCTTTCGATATTATTTTTTTAATTCTGGAAAGTGTTTTTATTTCTGAAAACGAATTTTAGTTTTTCGCTTATATTTGAGAAGCAATCGAAAATATTTTGATTGAAAAAAAGTCCAAATTAGAATTGAAAAACTATTAACGTAGAAATTGTTGAGTAAACAAAATAACTGGCACTTGGCGTCTTCTTAGGCGGATTTAATAGCAGGTCTATCATGGCTTCTTTTTTTAATTTGTGCCAATATTTGTTTATTTTATTCCATTTGAATGGTTTTCTGATGTAAATAGAAAAGTTTCACCTAAGTTCGAACCTTGTGTGAATTATTTTTTGCAAAACAGTGACCGAAGCATTTTGCCAATCTAGTTTTTTTTTTTTTTTTTTTTTGCAAATTATGCAAATTTCCTTGCATATCTTAATGAGAGGTCTTCTCATGGGGAGGTCTTCTCACATCCAGTGAGCTTACACGCATTACATGATTTAGAACGTCACAGTTTAAAAAGCATTTACAAGAACTTACTCGACTACTTGAGATGTTCGTCAAACATATCAAAGTGAACGCCGCTCTTGTAACGATAGATGACTGCATGCGGGATTGAACCTGCCATGATGCGAACGACTGCCGCTAACCATCGAGCCACGGTTGGTCAAATCACACATGAACCTCTAATAATATTTAAATTTATTTTGGCTGCTATTCGATCAATTTCAGTTGTTATATCAGCTATTTAATGCGTATTAAAAACAGAAAATATAACATTGCCATTACATATCGTGGAGGTACATTCGATGAGTTAGTTCTTCCTCAAACAACAGGAACTGTTTACATTAAACCATAGATTAATCATGGTCATATTATGTAGCAGATCCAATTTATTGGCACATCTTTCAGTTATCGACACTTTTGTGAGAAAATTATGACTCAAACTATTGCTAGGTTCAATGGAATGAACACAGCAAAAGTAAGATATTCAGATTTCGATTGCGTCCGTAGCAGTAATGCAATTTTTGCGCTCGGCCTGAATGGGACTGTGCTCTATCTGAGTGCCTGGACATTTTAAAATATAAGTAAGAATACGTAAAATTTAGATATTATTTAATTTCATGTAAGGAGTCGGCCAATTAAAACAACAGTTTTCAAAAATAACGAGAACAATAAAAAAATTTCATTTCCTATGTTCAAATATTTTCCTTTGCTCAGTAAGAAAATTGCATTACATTTTGTAGGAACTAACTGATATGTAATACAAACATTGCTAAAAATATTTTCAGTTTTTCATGCGAACAACTTAGTACTAATTAGACCATTTTTATAAGTTATAATTTATGTGTATGACAATTTTCCACATCAAATATTGGACTTATTATCAGCCTTCAATAAAGATATTTAGTAATTCAGAATCGTTCTTGTTTTCTTTAATCCTACTGGATATTCAAAACATTGAATACGTCAAAGCATTGTATTTTACATTATATTGTATTTTGTTTTACTTTTCAACAAAAATACAAATGTTTAAACTGACATTGGAACTAGAAGTCTTTCGAGAATGACTTGACTCGATTGGTAAAACACAGTGGGTAGTGGTGAAATTACCAGATCAGCAAATATGGCTATGGATGACCGACAGTTTTTTAATGAATTTAGTTAGCCAAATGCTGTTCTGAGAATTTTTAAATGGTATTAAAAACTGTCGATGACGTATTATTTATGCATGCGTACGAGTGTGTGAATGTATATATTTTTATGCTATGTTAGTATTGACCATATATATGAGTATTGATTAAATTGATGTTTTTTTTATTTTTTTATTCGAAATATCATTTAGCTTTTATCAACATTTGCTATTGTTGCGTTTTTCATTATAATCCAGGTGTTGGATAACCATCTGAACACTTTCGAAATAGTTACGATAAATCGCATTAATATATTCGCTTTTCTTCAAAATATAGCAATGGCAAAGGTCTCAATCCGGATAAATACACACAAAGACCCGAAGATAAAGCTGACGTAGGGGAAGTTGGATGTTGTGATGAACTTATTTATGGAATTATTCAATAAAATCGAATAAAAGTTCTTAATCATTCTCGACGATGACGTTTTGCTCTCTGTGACATCCGGCATTGGCAGTTTAATGTACATTTGTGTATAAACAAATACTCATAGTATGTACGAGTATGTAGGTAGATATCATGCAATGATATGTATGTATTTGTGTCGACCGATATAGCCGCACTCATCTAAGTATGCATGCATACATGCATATACAGCTGTACTCGTATGCTGGTATTTACATGACCTTTGCCTTTGCAATGAAATACGGAGGAGAGTAAGCAATTACAATCAGCAATTTCATGTCTGATTTGCTCGGATGCAACAACAACTGAAACTCTATTGGATTACTGTTGTAGTTGTTACTGTTTGCTGGCGATGCCAGTGTGGATTGTAAATTAATTCGTTCGTAATTTATGGAAATTTTATATAATTCTAAATCAATTAAGCGTGCACTTGCAATAGTTAGTTACAGTTACTACGACTAAAAGTAGTCATGAATGAGAGGAGGAACATTTGTTAGGTCCATAAAGCCAGTAGTTTGCTAATATCTTCATCTTGGACCATTTGTCATTTTCAAATGTGAAGCAAATGACACTCCTTATTGCTTTTAATTGCTTGGATGCTGGTGGCTGGTAATATTAAGGAAACGTCCACAAACATTATGACATAACAATGACGTTTTAGACAAATGCCAGTGCAATATCAGACCCATCGTATTCTCGTAATTTCGGGCAATTTGTTCCCAAGTTCAGTAGCGAAAAGTATTCGATTCGGTTAATTGATATTTTGGAATGGCAAATAATCTATCGCACCTTTGGAAGCAGTCGCTGTGTACAAAGAAATCAATAGCAGTTATTAAGCAGCAATCAGACCTTTGGAGGTTAATTGCAGCTCGGTAGGAATTTCAGGTACATCATTACGATATTTAATTTAATTGCATTTTCGAGAATATCAAATCATTGAAATGGAAAGTAATTAAGTATGATTGATTTAAGACAGAATCTCAATGTTTGGAATGCGGAAATCTATTAGACCATTTGAAGAAACGTTATGGAACTCAAAGTCCAATAGAGAGAAATTACAAAATAATAAAATTTAAATTGAATTGAATTGAATTTTACACTTCACACTTTTACAATTTCACACTTTTTAGAAAGTGTGAATGGGGCAAATTGTCGTTTCGATTACATACTGGGCATCTTGGAATAGGGCAACACTCTCTAAAATATTCCTCTTACAGAAAAGAATAAAAAACAAATTCCTTTACATCTCATGGATGAGACATGGGAGAGCTCCTCACATTCAGTGAGTTTACATCGAGGTGACTGCCGCTCAAATAATGATAGGTTGCTATATGATCTCTATATTGAACCTGCGCTCATGCGAATGGTGTGCCACTCTGAAGGGATCAAATATAGCAGTAATTCTGAACTGAAGTGATAATCTAATGATATAATTTATGAGAAAATGTGACATAGTTTGAATTCCATTAGTGGAACATTTGTCTGTAATTTTTCTTATTGTTTATTCACTTCTCAGTATACTCTTTATTCAGCCCTATACATTAGATTCTATGATTATCCAATTTTTTCAAGCCGACTGAATTATATGATTTGTCAAAATATTCAAGATATCATTTTGTGTTGTCGATTAGCTGTCATCGAACAGTAATTTTTTTCTATATAATATTTATTTTTATTATTTATCTCGGATGTATTGTTTTAGATCCATATTCCTATATAGTAATGAATGTGTACTTATGAAATTCAGTTATATTACTTTAAAATAGTGTAAAATCCTGTTATGCAATTTTTCGCACCGTCCACAGCGAACAAACGCGGCGCCCATCTTGTCGATAGTTATTTCATATCCAACATTTTTATGCAAAATTTGAATAACTCAACTGTAGGTTCATCATCTAAGTCAAAACAGTACAATGGACTTAATCGTTAATTCTGGGGTAACGGCTTTAGTTGGACGTTTGTGTTCCTTCATCCAAAAAAATAAAGCGCAAATGCCATCGTAGGTGTGCTATGATCGTTATCCAATTCGACTTCCAATTCATCAATTTGATGGATTTCTTAATTTTTTCCAATTTGGAATAATACGCAGATTGTTCGCTTTAATCGACAGAAATGAAAACATTTGATGCATTCTGGCAAATCTCTTTCAGTAAATACCTCAAGGAGCCTAAACGTCGAAAAGTCATACAACATCCTTCGATGAAGGGCACTAAAGCAAATTTCAATAGGACGAATATGCATAAATATAAATTATTTAATGCATACTCGTACAAGAAGTCCACTGGTAATACGCTTATAAATGTAAGATATGTTGAAAACAATTATTAACTTGCCTCGCAGCAAAATTAATTACACAATAATCAAATTCCCTTTCAGAAATATGTATGTATGAATAATATCGGAATTTAATAGATTTAAGAGAGAAATAAGACTAAATAAAAATAAAAAAATATAAGAAATCTTTGCGGAACTTCTTTAAATTTCCACATCCACATTGTATCGTTCTTAGATACCCCAAACAAAGTGATCGATTCTCTCAATTTCGTATGCCGGAACAATCTAAACCCATTAACCATTGCTATTTGGTAAAATCTGAAACAATCGATCGTTTAGCCACATCCTATCTGAAACCTCCCATTCAAATAATCCAATTAAATCATATATTTTCATATTGATATTTCTCAAGCTGCTGCACAATATTTAGTCATTTGTGGCACATATAATGTGCTGGATAAGCTTATTTCTGAAGATGAACATGGACTGCATCGCCACGCCCATTCGGATGCCTCCCATATGAATTGAACGATTTATTGAAATTTGAATTTTCCTCTGTGCTGCCTAAATCGCATACTACACCAACCTAAATTTTGTTTAATTTTATTAAATTGTGAAGCTTGGTAAAATTGTAAAAACGTACCAGAAAACACCGGGTTCCATTATAAATTATAATACTATAAATTACTTTAATCCATATATTCCTATGCTCATGTCTTTCATTCAACGGTATTAACTCTGTATTATAGTTCTGTGAATGAAAATAGCTCTAAATCCCCCCAGAGGCACATCTTGAAAATTGTTTGTTTCCCTACAATCTGTAAGCGGAAGGATGTTGGTTATGAGTAAGCATTTGTCGTTAAGAACCTAATAATTTGCATCTTGATAGTTTGATTTTGGAACTCTAAAACTCCAAAAAAGGAACTTTCTCAATTAATTTTTAAATTTCTGGTTACTTAGAACATTTTTAAATATGTGTTTGTGGTCGTATAACAATTTTCTCAAATATAAATGAAACGTTCTCATATTCAATAGGAATTTTCTTAAATATAAGTGGAATATTCCCGTTTTCAATTTCAAATGGTGTAGCGTAACTGTTCACAGACTGATTAACAAAAGCATGAAATGCGAAACGACATTACGATTGCACAACAAATAAGAAAATAAAATCGAAAGAGATCTTCACAGCAACATTATATATTTGATCATATTATATATCTAATACATTATTATATTCACGCTTTGAAGCGATTGTGACACACAAACATGTATGAAAATCAAAAGTATCCAATATTGATTGGGCGATCTTTGGTCGAGAAATTTTTTCCTACCAACCTATGATAAAGTAATTTGGTACAAGAGGCCATTTTATGCCTATACGTTCTATACGTTCACAACTTGCAAAATTGATACTTTGTATTATTATATACTCAGAAAAGTAATGATGTTCATTCACTACGAAATAATTTTGAAACAAAAACTATTTTAAAGTCAAAAAACTGAAAAACTGGGAATTCCTGCATCCAAATTGGAAGTGGTGCAAAGAGTTGTCGAAGTTGGCGTATGTAGTACGTATTTGGAATAGAAATAAGAATGAAAAATCTTAGTCTCACTAGGAGTTATTACAAACTGATTCTAATGGGCTAGACGAAAAGGTGACTGTTTAATTCCAATACCTAAATAATGTCTGCGATCGCACAAATCATTTGGCATTAATCATTGATTGTAGAGGGGCTTTTGAATATAACATCCTTTATTAATTTGTAATGTCTAATTATACTCGTATATAAACATTCGTATAAAATTCATTTAATCATTTACTTACATCGATCCTTTGGCCACCGTCATGTTCATGCCATCCAACACGACATTGGGATTCTTAGAACTGCCATACATTTTGTGGGCCCGTCGTACACAGACGGCTTGTTGGCGCCTTGAGGCCAGCGTAGATGGCTGCGACATAAACAGGCGACGACGAGCTGCCAAATCCACTTCTGGGTTAGAAGCGGTGGTTGCCGGATCAATAGGTTGAACTCCTTCCGATTCTGCGTCCATATTTGTGTCGCTTTCGTTGAATGAAGGGCTTTAAGCTACAATGGGAGATGCCTTATATGCGATGCGATGTCCTTTTGCAGGACCGCAATATTGCAGCCAGGGGCGTCTGTCTTTCAGTGTTCGTAGATTGGTTTGACAGCAAATTGCTTTTGCGTTGCGTATTCTCCGATTGCTTGTTTGGCTGCTGGTTATAAGAAGTTTATATTTGTGTGTGACAGCTTGTAAAGGATATTTGCAGCGTACTTCCTACTCAATTTGGAATGGAAAATCCGTTTTCTATTTGTTTTTGAAGTCTGCAATTTTCATTCGGTGCATGGACCATGAATATGACAATTTTGCCACACTCGCATGTCTATATGATCTTTTATGTTTTATATCCTAGATGAGACAAGTTTGTGTGCCGGTTTGAGTAACGTCGTTGGTGTGTTTTGCCCTTGGATGCTAGTACGACATTTAACTATGTTTGCCGTTCGCTTCGTTTGTGTTGTCTTGTCAAGTGTTGAAGTTATTGCTGCTATTGATGTTAAGCAGGCCAATCCAATTGTCAGCGATGCCAATGCATGCCCTACCAACGTTCCCTTCGTAGCTTAGATTCTTTGTAAGTTTGTCCTGGAAAAAAAGG
Source organism: Philornis downsi (assembly GCA_019455685.1). Taxonomy (NCBI): domain Eukaryota; kingdom Metazoa; phylum Arthropoda; class Insecta; order Diptera; family Muscidae; genus Philornis; species Philornis downsi. The sequence goes on from JAHXMU010024693.1 coordinate 33,953, forward strand.
AACAAGAAATGTACAAGATAACAAAACGATTACTCTTTTTTTTCGTTCTGTAAATGTTCAACTCGTTTTGGTTTATGGCTTTAAATTTGCATTGCACTTTCGAACATATGTATGGAAATACACAAAAGCCGCACATCATGCATTAGTATACGTGTGCACTCTTAAATGAGTGAGTGTGTGCATGTATGTTAGGTCCAATCTCAATGTTTTCAATGTTAAACAATATCTTGTACGTGCAACCAAATGTTGTGCTTAGTGGGGAGACATGCAGTTCTTTCTTCATCACTGCCACGTCAACACTTGTCGCACTTGCCACTTGTGTTGAGGACTTATGCCTCATATGTGAACCTATACACTGACAAAGGGGCAGAGCGGCAGATAATGAGAGACTTGCATTGCTTTAGCCTTACAGCAGTCTGTAAAATTTCATTAGCAGCAATTTGTTGCACGGACTCTGATGACATTGACAATTCATTCCATTACGCCCCTACAGAAGTAGAATTATCTTAGGAAGGAATTCACTTATACGTCCTTTAGACATCTGAAATTTTCATGTCCTTGTGTCGATGTGTACAGTCAAATCTGGTTAAGTGGAATCATCGAGGGACGAAACTTTTCATACTACTCATAAGAGGTTTCAACTTATAAAGTTTCTCAGACCATAATTTTATGCCTACTGAAAAAAAGACTTTTAAAGCTTATCCGCTTCAAACAAAAAAAAAAAAAAACAAAAAAACAAAACGAAATGCAAAGCTTTATTTGAAATAAATGCTGTTATTCTATCACAAATTAAAGAAGTAAATCCATTAGCAAATATTAACAATTTTTTATTTTTTATTTACATTAAGATTCAATGGACGACATTGCAAGTCTGTTCGGTACACAAACTAACAAAAGCTGAAAACTTGAGTGATTAAATCTTAGTAGAGAAAAAGACAACAAACTTTAAGTTTTTTGGAAAATAATACACTTTCATTGACTCTTCGTGAAACATAAACACGATTGAAACATTAAGATAGCCCACAATTCCACTTGTAAAAGTAATGAAGAACAAAATTCCATTTATAGAGGTAAATTTTAATAAAATGATGATGGCTAAACCTATATGAAGTTTTTTTTTTGTCTTCCTTTTATCCAACTTTAACTGTGTACTTTACGAAGCCAATATAGTACTACTGTGAAAAATACATCTGACTTTATCACCCACGTATAAACTTCGAACATTTTTGAAAACTTAAGGTCCTCCAATTTTGTGTCAATTTACACAAAATGCTCCATATGCAATTTGAGGACTATTGATCAACTCAATAACGCCTTATAATCGTGAAATACAGATAGCATACCTCAGATATGTTACTGCAAACACAGGGTTTATTATATCAAGATCGGATTTGCGTTTGGTCCTGATTAGACATCCTGTTCTGCGCATACCGCGAGTACCAAAAAGGATTTTGGCGATTAATTGACAACTGTGTAGTTGATACGAACCAGGGCGTTTACGTTTAATGGGTGTTCTGAATTTCACTCAATTTGACGGGCATTTACGTTTAATGGGTGTTCTGAATTTCACTCAATTTGACGCAAAATGGTGAATTTCAATAAATATAGGGTCATCCATTTAGTAGATTCAAAACCGCCGGCCTGATAACGCTGTTAGCAGTTGTTAAATACCTGTCATCTAAAGTAAAAGGTTTGCATTTACGAATATGAATCGTTTAACAACCTAAGAACGCGTAAAAGAGAGGTGATTCAAACGTTGGCTTTCAACCAGACAACATTTTCTTCAGCAATGAAATTCATTTCTCACTCGGTGGTTATATCCCCAAGCAAAATTCATGCACATGGAGCTTGGAGAACGCAGAAGTGATTGTGGAAAAGCAAGTGCATCCGAAAGTTTCGTGCGCACAACGGTACCTGTGCCGTATATTTCCAAAAATGACGCTGGAGGAACCATTACCGTCAATTCAGAGCGCTATCGCCGTATGATAACCGCTTTTTTTTGACCCGCTATTGAAAATTGTGAACTGAACGATATGTGGTTTCAGCAAAACGGTACCACTCGCCCCACAACAGGACTGATTTTGCCTTGAAAAGTTTCGTGATAGCGTAATTTCACGTTTTAGCGACTTCAATTGGCCACCAAGATCAAGTGATTTGACGCCGTTAGACTGCAATTTTACAATCTTGTGGGGCTACATCAAAGACCGTGTTTACACTGATAATCCCCAAACGTTGGAGCATTTTAAAACCAATGTTCGCCAAGTTATCACCGAGATACCGCCCGAAGTGTGCGAAAAAGTGGTCGAAACTACTTCAAGAGAACCCACTGAAATTTTCTTTCGTAACATTGTATTTCGTACATAATGGCAAGGTCCAAGCATTATAACGAAATAAAAGTTTCATCGAAATCATAGCTTTGTATGTGTCTTATTTAATCACAAAGGAATAATAAATTCGTTCAGGAGGAAGTTACCAATCCTTGACCATGACGCAGCATATTATTAGACTGAGCGAAGTTTTAAGAAGTTTCACAAAGATGGACGACAGTCATATTGGAAAGCAGTCAGTCCGCTAGACAGGCTGACATATCTTAATCAGCAAAGTCATGAGTCATTTACTACTTTAAATGCTTTCCTATCAGATGGTACGTTAATAGTACGTTAATTACCTTGGGTGAATGAGTATAAAGAAATATATAAATCCCGAACACCTGAGGAAAACCCTAAATAATCATTCATTCATATGTAAGAACAGGGATAATTCTGAAATGCTTTCGTCACAGCGTATTTTATATTGAAAACATGTTTGCAATATGGAAGCTGGCAATGCGGAAAAGAGAAAATTACTAAAGTGTTTGCCGGTGGACACAAGACGTTAGTGTTCTAAAGTTCAAAATGATTTTATGCGATGTCCCGGGTCAATAAACTTCCGCAGATGGAGTGCAAAGCAACGAAAAATAATAATAGTCTTCAAAGCAAAGTTTAAATAAAACTATATTTTCAGTAAACCCTTAGCAACAACATTTTTGTATGAAACATAGGGATAAAAATCTACACACATTCCACTGTCAACTCTCGACCTGTATTTTAATTGCCTGATAGTTGGTTACAAACAAGTGACAAAGTTGACCACCAGTTACATCTTTTTCAAATGTCATGCACTTTCCTTGTCGCATCCTCGTTCCCCTTTGTTGTCTTTATTTGATGGTATCTAAGCATTTCTCTTGATTCCAATCAAAAACCTGTAAACTCAGTTAAACTCACAAAAAGTCCGAGTGGTTACTGGCTGAGTTCTTTATTCCTGTGAAGGCCATTTTACTTACATTTGTATACACAGAATTACCAGAAAACTTTTTAAAGAAATTTCTCTTAGCACACGTATACACATCTACTTACATGCCTTTGATTTATATGGATGTGTGTGTGAGTGTTCGTACTTTGATTTAACCAATATTTAACTTTGCTAACAAAGTTAATGAATGAATAGCTTTGCTAATGAACAATTTTCAATAGTCATACGATTTTGTAAGTAAATAGATAAATAAAAAAATTTTTCCAAGTTGATTTTCTAAAAACACACCTTAATTGCCGCAAGCAGTCATAGCATTTGTAGTGTAAATATTCTTTATATTTCAGAGATTTTCTGTTAAAGAAAAGAGGACATTATATAAAATAACTGAATGCATGTAATGGGGTGTTCCTCACATAGATTTCTCAAATACATACTCGTATACAATTGAGTTCGTCATGACATGGGGGAAGTACGATTTGAAAGAACAGTTTGCCTTTGATTGTATCAAAGTTTTTGAATAGTTTAGTTTCTGGATTGTTTGCAAAATTCCTTACACAACATTTATTCAGTAAGTAAGCCTCATTGTTATCACTTTTTATAGGAGAGGAAACGGCAGACCATGGAAGGGATATTGGAAAGCTTCTCACTTTCTATGAGGTTACGGTCATTTTAGGGCCTGCTGTTGCAGTTACGATAACTCACACCATCAGTTTAAAAATATTTTGCAAGACTTGCCCACTACTCAAAGTAGTCATCATCTACACATCTATAGGTACATAGGTGAGCACTGCTCAAACATAGATGACTTTACGGGACCCGAATCCATGGTCACATATGCACGATAGTTGTTGTGTACGCTAATTACGAGGGGGATCCAAAATCTAGTTGATCTGATGTGTAAATGATGCCAGTAGTTTGAAAAAACTTATTTTGGTGAAAAGTGGCAATCATATAAAACACATGTTTTAAGTTTTAAGGCGCCACGTTGGTTAGTATTTTTATTCGAGCCATCAAAAGTAAACGATCTCAGTGTATTTGTAAACATGAAAACAATTGGTCACCATTTTGTAATTCAATATTTCAATTCCAAAGGTATCATTCAAACCAATATTAAAGTCGAGTTAAATTCTACTCTGGTTGAGACTGCTCTTCCATTTACGACTGCGAAATATTGGGTAGCAGAGTTTAAACGAGGCCGTACGAGCTACCAAGACGAACACCGTAGTGGTCGACCAATTGAAGTGTCCGCATCAGATATGGTTAAGAAAATCCACAAAATGGTATCGGATGATCGTCAGTGATCGGCTGAACGTGCGTAAGCCAGCTGAAATGAAAGGCATTTCAAAAAGTGCTATCATATCATCGTATATTAATGAAGATTTCAGGATGAGAAAGCTGTGCGCAAGATGTGTGCCGCGCCTGCTTTCAATAGAGCAAAAACAGCCTCGTGAAGATGTTTCAATGGAGTGTTTGGCGATATTTCACCGCAGTAAAGCCGAATTTTTACATGGATTTATAAGCGTGGATGAGACATGGGTCCACTACTTTACACTTAAAACAAAGGAACAATCAAAGTAGTGGACTGGAGTGGGAGAATTTTGTTCGAAGAAGACGAAGACGGTTCCATTTCTGCAGGTAAGGTCCTGCCGTCTGTTTTTTGGCATGCATTATTATTATGGGATTATCTTCAGAAAGGGAAAACCATCAACGGCGAATGTTATGCTGATAAAAAGAAAATGCTGTTTCATCAAGAGGATGTTCCAGTTCACGCATCCACTATTGCGATGGTCAAAATTAATGAATTAAAGTTCGAATTGCTTCATCACGCACCAACAATGAAGCGCTGGAGTCTGCGGTTGATGGTTATTTTAAGGAATTTGACAGTTCTTACTCTTAACAATGTTTGATAGGTCCTATCAAGTATCGCTGGAAAAAGTGTATCAAGCTAAAAGTTAAGATTATGTTGAAAAATAAAGAAAATTGTTTCCAACTTTTTTGTATCTTCTTTGTTAGCTCGCTTAGTTTTGGAACCGCTATGATCAGTCATTTACTGATTGTAAACAGAAACTATTTGTTCGTGCTTCATTATATCACAACGTGTAATTGTAACGTATTCACAAAAAGTGTGTGGTTGTCATCCGTGATCGATCGGAAACGATTGCCTATAGTATTCACGTTAAACGGTGATGCGTTTTTTTTATTTCGTGTATTCGTCACCTACATGAGAGTTGGATAGAACACACCTGGATGGTAGTTATAGTAAGTAATTTCGGATTACACCTTTACATTCATAGATCGTTATTTCATCGTGAAAGTACTTATTTGGACCCCAAGTGAACTTTTTTTTATCAAAATTGTCTGTGGGAAACAGCGTAGAATTTTTGATAAGCGAGACTTTAGAGAAATTAATTTAAAAACAAAATAAGCGGCAAGCACATGCATGTCTACGAGATCAAAAGAAGATTTCTTTCAATAGAAGATTTAAATTTTTAGTAAACTTTGGTTACTTTTCCTGAAAATGGAATACTAAAAAACGTTTAATAAACCAGCCAATATAAGTAGCTGTATTATGGTAATTTTTTTTTAAAAAATTTTTTTAAAAAAAAAAAAAAAAAAAAAAAAAAAAAAAACTATATCTCACTTGGTTAATTTATGAGAATTTATTAATCTTCTGTTTAAGACATGTAACCATGATATAGTTTTTCAGAAAGTTTTCTTAAAAAAAAAATCAAATGAAAATAAAACATATCTGATTGCCCTGAAATTCCGTATTTGATCATTATACTGAATAACTCAGAAGTTTTTTGGGAATGAGTGTTTTTACTAAGTTTGATTAAAATTATATTTCTTTAATACGAAAAAAGCGCGCAGGTTTTAATTTTTGATGAAAGATAGCGATTTGGATAGAATTAACTAAACTCAGCAAGCTACATTTAACTGATTGCAGTTATAGTCCGCAGATGATTTAACCGATTGCAGTTATAGTCCGCAGATGAACATCCAAACAAGTAATATATTTCTGGTGCCAAGGAAAAATGACTTAAGCGGTGTTAGGACGAAGTCGAATTTATTCATCCTAATTCTTGCGCTTATTTGTCAACCAAATTTCAAAATTCCATATGTACAAGTGTTATAAGAAATTTCCATAGTCGCGATTTTTTGAAAAATGATGTAAAAAATACTTACTTTTATTTCTGAAAGTACCGAAACCTTGATATTATTGACGTTTCCCAAAGGAACCCATCAGAGTGTAGCAAATGCAAACCGTTTCTGGCATTCAATTTTTACAATTGTTCCACGGACGATAAACCCGAAAAAATTTGCATTTTCATCATATTCTCCAACGACCAATTCATTTGCCACTTGTATGCACAAAGGCACATATTTTCACACACATTCACAGACGGACAGACAGACAGACACGTATCCACTCGATGCCATGCTCATCCAATTGCAATCGCGTCCACATATTCAGCACAATTGCATATACGTTAACACCACATAGTTTGGATCTGGTCACTTGTAAAATACAATTTGTGGCAAATTTTTGTGTTGAAAATATTTGAAAATTTTCTCGACCGAGAATAATTGGCGATTCTTTCTATATCACTACATCACACACAATTTGCACACATCCGCATGCCCATTGCAGCGTGATGGGAGTCCTTGGAACCTGCTGCCTGTCAGTTAACTCTAAAATGGAGCTGCGTTAAAAAAGAAACGAATATCCTACATTACTCCACACCGCAGCCGAAACCATGGAACATCTGGCTTCTCTGAAGCGGAGAATCACCAGGAAATATGTATTCATATACAAATATAAATGTATGAATGCATACATACATATATATCTAATCCAGCAGGTGTTCAATTCCAAATGAAACCAAAATGGAATACGAGCAAGGATCCAAAAACCATTTCGCTAAATCTCACTTCTGTCCTTCTGTTCGTGTATATTTTGTCAGGTTGTGTCCTTAGTCCCTTCGTTACTCCAAATATTTTTGTTGATACTCGTATAATATTTATGTACAATTGTCCGCTGGATCTATTTTGGTGGCATTTCCTTCTATTGTTTAAAGAACTGCTGCTAATGCATTTATCGTCCTTTTGCCATTCCAAAGGATTTAAACAAAAACGTCAGCAGTTCTTTTCCCATATACACGTTCCACATATTTGTAGGTTGACAGAGATTTCAAGTGTATTCTTTCCGCCGTAGTAATTGAAAATTTGGACGGACGCATTGCTTTTTTGCTACACTTCCGATTGCCAAGAAGTGCACAAATATTATGAACTCAATGCAGGGGAGATACAGGGAAAGAGAGTGTGGTGAGAGTGAGAGAGAAGCAGGACGAATTGTGCAATAGATATTTGTGATTCAGTAGGTCAAGCCACAGCGTAACAGGCTAAGAGAGCTTGGTATTAGTCTGCCGCGCTCCATGATAAACGGAGCCGCCTCGTGTTGAGATGTGGTTGTTAGCAGCAACAGCTGCTAATGAACTGCAAACAATAATGTGAGAATGACCTGCAACAGAAGGAGCAATATTATTGGTTCTTCTTGAACTTATTCTGTAAGCTTTGTTAATACGAGTACGAAAGAGATTGTGGTAATCCAAGTGATACGTCTCTTTCGACCAGACTGTTGCATTTGTTGGCCATATCTCCATACGGAGCATGTGGCGCAATGTGGGCTTAGTTTTGGCAATTAGTGTCATAAGTTGTTGTGTCCAACTTGTTTCAGACTTAATATCAGTTAGTGCATTCAACACAAATTGACGTTAATTAGCGTATTATAATAGATATATCACCCTTCAAATATCGGTAGAGTAGGTAGGCAGACAGTCAATAGTAACACGGCCATCCGTATTTGGGCCCATCCGATTTCTACCTTGCCTGTTGTATAAATTTACGTTAAAACAGTGAAGTTTAATCGTTTTCATAATCAGGTTGTTTGTGCCAACCGTCCCCAAGTTTTTAAAAGGTTTTCTAATAAGACGTTTCGGAGTCAAAAGTAACTAACACAACTTTGTCGGTTCTTTTGGATGTTCACCACTGTTCAATGCTGAAGGAGTAACATTGAGCCCTTTTTTCGCATTTTTCTTTATCAGATACGCAAAGATGTTCACTCAGATCAGTTTCTCCAAAACGTTTCTCAAAACTAATTTTTCTAACACTTATATGAACATAGAACAATTCCCTTGCGGGTGTAAATCACATTAACATTTTTTTATTTTATCTTAGGTGGCGAAGCTCTGTTTTAACAGATATTCATTTATTAGGAACAATCAAAATGTGAAATTAAACCCTCATCTGGAGGAATGAAGGTATGCATTATCTGATACGGCCAAATCTGTTTCATGAGTTTTTAAGTCAATAAGACAATATCCGTGCGGCTGCCGCAAATTTTTATGCAATTTCTTAAAACTTGGCACAGCCTAATATTTTCTCAGATCGTAGCCATATGAATTGTAAGTGGGCTATATGGGTTCAACCCTTCTAGTACCTCCCATACAAATTGGCCAATTTTCCGAAATTCATTTATTCCCCTATAATTATTTGCAGCAAACTCAAATTCTTTCCAGTGCGTTATTTTATAATATTTGGCACAATTCCAAGATATTGACCGATTTGCCTCACCTCTTCAGGTACCTTCCATATAATAGACCGAATTAACCCATATAAGAGTATATTGTTAAGTTCATTTCCTTCATCTAGTTACACTTCAGACAAACTTGGTTCACGTTAAGGGTTTACTAGGGGAGGATCTTGAAATGAAAAATGGGCGCATTGCTGCACTCCTTTCGGCACTTCGCTGCCAAATTATGAAAAGAAGTTTAAATTTTTCTCCGTATTTCCCTATTCGTAGACCGCTGTAGCCTAAAGTTTTGTTCATCGTATTGCTTCAAATTTTCTGATAAAATTTGTAAAAAGTCGACCAAGTAACCACGCCCTTCTGGTACCTCCTATATAAATTACCGATTAATCCATACATTCTTAGCTTCAAGTCTTTCAATTTTGCCCAAATTTATACACCATGCGTTGAATGAACTTAGTTCTGAGAATGGAAATGGGCTGCACAGTCTTATCCATTCGGCTATCTGTCATACAAATTTATTAATTTATAGAGATTTAAATCTTCCCTTGTAAACACTTTCGATGGCTCCCATACACATTACCTATTTTAGTCCACTTGTTTCTAGATTCATATCAGTCATTCAATAGTGCTAAATTCAAAGTAAGTTAGCCAGCACCAGGCTTTTACTAACTTTAGTTCTGTGGATGAAAATGGCCGCAGATATACTTATAATTAAGTTGTAACAGCTAAGTTCGGTGCAATAATCACTGATCACACGTTTCATATGGGGTTTTCACCTTCTTTTTTGGAAGGTGTTATCATTCGCAACGAGGTATGAGCATAATACTTTCAGTACCAGCGTGTTGGATAAGCTAGATAATCCTCCGAAGTAAAATTAAAAATGCAAGAGGACTTTTCATGCATAATTCCTCCCCCAGCTAGAGGAATGTTCAGATCGTGTGCCAAAATTATTTAAGAATTCATTCAGTTCTAGTTGCTTCGGAGGGTTTACCAACAATTATTTTTAACTACATTTAAAAATTATTTGTAAGACCTCCAAACATTGTAAACAGCCCGCTCGTGAAGTAGGAAATACAGTACAGTAAGTTAGAGGTTGCAACCCGTGGATAAGTAGTTAAATGCGATAAGGAGATTAAACCACCACTAAGACCAAGAAACAATTGATCAAAATTGTTGCTCGTTTAATGATCAATATTTATATATTATAGACAACTCTCCAGTTTTAATTTTCAGAAATCACTGGCTTTGCGCTAAGAACCAAGTATTATGGAAAACTTTATATTAGCAAACTTTTTAATCCAGGTAATTGTCATATAAATACCCTTTCGACAAATGAACGGTTGCCCGGTGGGTGCGCAATTGAGGTAGAGATTTCCACAAATCAACGTTTTGTTAATTAAGGCCAAATTACTTTTTAGTTCTAGAAATATCTAAATATACAACGGCTACTGACTTATTTTGTTAGCTATATTCCAATTTACGGCTATCATTCAAATAAGATAAGTTCATTCAATTGGACTTCAACATTGGAACGTTCTTAAGCCTTTGTATGGTTTCCGTCGCTCCAGTTTTGCCGCTATTCTATTGATTAAATCCAAATGTCAGGCGGTGAGTGTAGCCAGAGTATTGAGCAATTAATTATGACGTTTAATCATTCCATAAAGGTAATGATTAATAATTGATTTATGTTGCTGACGACATTTCTGATCATTAAATTTGTAATCCAATTCTTTTGCAATTATTTCGTATTATTTATTAATACATACACACACACATGTGTACGTAGTGCTCTGAAATGTCCTTGCTGTTGTATTAGTAAATGATGAATGTTCGTGTATTTGTGCTGATGGGCACATGTGTATTGCGGCGGTAAACGTAATAAAATATTAAGGGAACTTAACTCCAGTCCCCCAAAACTTGATGCAACATTAATTATTTTTTGATAATGGTCATACCACTGCCACTGATTTCTCCCCTGAGCCTATCCGTTCTTTGCACAAATATTTCGTTTAGTTGTCACAAGCATGACCATTAATCTAAGGCTCCAAATTGATTTTATTGTTTGCTAATATTTTTCATATTAAAGCAAATTGATGTCGCAACTCAGAATTGTCGCACAGAATAATACAAAATTGAAGAAAATTTTCAAAAAGGAAATGTTAATATTAATATATTAAAAGACACAAATCTGCAAACAAAACAGTTTAAGGTGTGCTAGCCCACGAACAGGAAGCTAAAGCTAATGTCAATAGTCTATTAGCACCTTTGTTGCAGCAGCAGTGTCGGCAAGGAATTGATATTTACGCTGCGAGTCGATTCTGTCGTAGAAATGTAAATATTTTATAATTAGAGTGCAACAATTTTTTTAATGCTAAATTATAAACTACGAATTTCGTTTCGATGCGGTGTGAAAAGCTTGTTAATCTTCATTTCAATTATTTGTTCAACAATTTTGTAACTTAAAACTTCCTGGCCAAAATCTGGCAAACCATAATAACAACAAAGCGGACGCTTATTAAAGTTAAAAACAAGCGGACTGGCGCCAACTTGGACCCAACAAATAATATAGGTATATGTTAATGAATAAGTGCAGCTGGCTGTCACTTTGATTATACCATGAGAGAAGTTCCGATAAATTGAAGCTTGGAAATCAAATGTCTATGGGGCTAACTCAAAACGTGGTCCCACATAATCCCTCCAACTAAAATTGTAACATATTTGTCCTCAAGCTTGAGATCTCCACTAATAAGCCATAAATAATAATAAGAAGTCACAGAGTGCGTTCAAGTTACATAAGTTCGGCTAGATTCCAGTATGTTTCAGCTAAAGTATTTTGTAAAATTTTTATTGTTTCCAAAGAAAGACATTAAGAAATCGACATTCAAATACATACAAATAGTGTAGCTGTCATTCTTTCAAATAAAATGAATAATTAATTAGATTACATGGTCCTAATCAAGTGGCATCTAATCTTAAGCCCAATGAAAATTTTGAATTTTGGCCATACAAATTGGCCTGCGTGTCACACTGTAACACTCTGTTAGGTAATCTGGTATTGGTCAACCTTCACACAACAAAATATATTTATTATCGAACGATATTTAAAAAGAATCGACATTTAATCACTACAACACTGCCGGTGTTGTGTGCAATTTGCAACAGAGTTTGCGTGAACTAATATATTTGTAGTTTTCTGATAATTATTTTAATTTTTTAATCTGTATTTCTATTAAAAATTAAAAGAACAAAACTATCATACATAAAACTAAAGCGTACCGTGTAAACATATGTTAATACACAGGTAAGATCATAACCGTTCTATAATTTACAAAAATATCACAAAAACAATAAAATGTTATCAATCTAATATTTTTGTTCGAAAGAATTAATGAAATCATTTTGCTTTTTGGACAAGAAAACGCTAGCAATTTTGTCGGTCATCCTTTCTAAAAGTTGAGTTCATGTGTATTTTTTATATTTTCACATCTTTAGTAAAAACTTTTCACATAGGTTAGTTTATATTTGAAAAATAATTGCTGAATCATAACACTTCTGATAACTAACGCCTTTCTCCATCCGAAAAGTTGACTTGACTTATACCTGTTTTGCTTTTTCCATTACAAGGACATGCGTTCATGTATGTATTTGTTCAATCAACTTTGAAAATGTTTTGGCTCTGCTACTGAAATCTTGATTTTAGTTTGAAAATAACTAATAACAATAACATTTCAATTTTTCTTCAGAAAGTTTTTTGTCTTCTCAAATAAGCACTTCGTCTTTAGACTTATTTAGATTTTATAATAAAGACTCTCATTTTTTAAGTGGAAATTTTCTTTGTAAATAACGAAAAAAAATGTAAAGATTTGATTTGATTGAAAATGAATTTTTGCGAATTATTTTTTCCCCTAAAAAGCATTGCTGGAAATGGTGCCTTCCAAAGTGGAAAAATAGAGTACTTCTGAATTTTGGAATGTGAAATGGAATGGTGTTGAAAATGTATTTATTGTGACATATCACTGGCAATTTGTAGCATATTTAAGAATGAAAATGTCAGGAAATTAAGTTTATAATTACAAAGTATGCAAACCTTAAAAAAAACTAATTTAAAAAATAATTGAAAATAAGGTACCGTCACTTTTGTTACGGTCATACGTGTTCATAAGGACTCTGCTGAACTTTTTAAATGGGGACGTCAAAGTAAAATTGGCATGATGGAAATAAACTTAGGTCCGAGAAAAAGTTTCCAAAAGTTACATATAGTATAATCGATCTCATCAACGGTTTTAAAAGTTGTTACACAACATTCCTCCAAAAAAATAGTAACACAAAAACTGGCAAAACCTTATTTAGATATTTATTTTGCTTTTCAGAACTGTTAAACCAAAAACGAATTTATCTGAAATGATCGATTTCAGTCAAATCGAGCAATCGATTTTCTGAAAAAGTCGTCTTTTCGACATAGTTTAATCATAAATCCCATTCCCTTTTTAATCGTTTATAAATCCAAAAATATTTTGTACAACGCGAACAAACGATGCAAAGATGTCTGAAACATCAGTTTGTTATAGTTTTCATTTTTAAATGTTGCAATATAATTTTCCTATAAACGGTTTTAAACTGTGAAATGAGTTCCAAAATTCACGAACGAATTGATTCATGCAGCAGTGGAATTGTATGGCTGTATGGTAAATAATATCGTCTCGTTGAAATTAAATCTCGTTCAGATCAATTTGAGCATAGAAAAATGTGATTACCATGTCGTGACAGAAAGCACCGTTAACTGGAATTAGGCCAAAATTTGCAGCAGACAGTGATCATCATCGCACAAAATTCAAAGTAGCAATATTTTTTAAATTATTACAAAATCTTTGGAAAATATAGAAACATTATCTTCATATAAGTTTGCATCGGCAAAAAAACACTGTTCGTAAACATTTTTTACTATCGCCTTGCAATGGTAGCGAGCTTATCCTCCACGGATAAGGACCTGCGTTCGGAATGTTGTCACCAAACAAATCAAGATTTTTATATCACCTAAATATGTTATGCAGAAATTGAAGCAATGTCAGCATGTGTTATCCCTTTCTTACTCTCTGTCATGGCACAGAACCAAAAGTTGAAATTATATTCACACCCTGTTCGTTGGCGGTTTGTTTATCGTTGGCATCACCGTGCACGTCCGTTTCAATCTAATTTTAACATTTTCTATTGAAAGTGAGTGTTTTATAACCCAGTGGCTTCGTGTCGCATTAATTTCTTAACTCGAGCTGTGTTCAATTGGCAATACAAACTGTTGTCTAGCATGAACGGCAAAGACATCAACATGGCCAACCAGCAGCAAAACAAAACAAAAAGCCAAATAAAAACATGAGAGAGCTCAAGTAAATGACCTTAAAGAACATTTGGAGATTACTTGGAGCGCGGTATTAATATTTTACTACCCGTTTTTATGGTTTGTAGATTGTTGCTGTCTGTGGAGTTACGCTGACTTGGGACTGATGGGAGTTGGGGGTTC
>JAHXMU010024693.1:48361-164955 GCA_019455685.1 Philornis downsi
CAGAAGTACTTGAATGGTGGTGGCGGTTCGGTGTTTTGTGTCTTTTGCGTTGTTGTGTTCTCGTAGTTGTTGTTCTATGGCTTCGACTCCGTGCTAAGACTTTCGCCACTCTTACGAAACCAACAACAAAAGCTCTGCGAACTCAAGTTCTTGTACTTGAACTGCTTAAATTGTTGGTCTTCCAATTCGCCAAGAGCTTAGCCATTGTTGGTTCGATGGCACGACAAGAAATCGCGCTTATTTGTTCGCTGGCTGGATATCAAGCAAGAAGTTTAGAATTTCATTACAACTCTTGCAACATTTGATGGCTCATCATTTTCATTTTTCAATTAAGAAACGATTTTTTTGTTACTTTACTGTTGCCCTCCCTGTTTCGGTAACTGCTTTGCCACTATTCCTGGCGTAATGACTTTTCGGTTTCGTAAGTACCAAGTCCCGTGAAGTTTAATGAAATTTTGAGTTAATATCCGTGAATCAGTGGTTTTTCGTTGACTATCTCTTCCACCCCGTACAGTGACTTGCACTATTTCCTAGACTAAATGACAGCACGCCTTGCTTATCTTAGCATTCATTAAATATTTGTTAGAAGAAGTATTTTAAATAAAACTTAAACACATCCAACGAACGTAAGTCGTTGTTTCTAAAGAATGTTTCTGTCTGTTTATTGTTAGTACAGAATAATCACAAGATGTTGTGAATGTTATTGCCGCTTCAATAGAGCACAGAATTTAAGCCGCTTTTAGGGAATGAATGAATCCTACATCCCAAGTATGAATTTGTATTATGGTGCACATGTACGTGTATTGTATGCGTGTGTGTTATCAGTAATTCAAGGGACGAAAACGTATTCACATAACATCTTTAGCCCTTCTATGAGGATTTTCGGTATACGGAATTTTCATCGGCATGGCCTTCTTAAGCTACTGGTGATAATCTTCGTTCTACTGCGTCGAACATCGCATACGCTTTCATTCTATTGAGCCCAACTCCATCATATCAAGCATAAATGAAATCATTTATAACCTGAACATGAAACCTTTAACAAATTCGTATTTTATTAATAATCGATAACGATTTTGCAAACGAGTAACCGATTTTTGTTCATCCTTCCGTATATACATCGCCATCCCCCAAGCATTTTAAGGAGCTCCATCACACGCATTTACCTGACCTTTTTATGAGATATAAAAGAGTGGAAGAGAGAGAGGGATGAGGTTCTGGAAAAACGAACGGCAAGCATTTACAATGCGTTTTAATTTAACCTTTAACATGAACGGAGCTCACTTTATATTATAATCATGCTGCGGAAACAACTGACAGCGGCTGCTAATAACAAGCACATTTGTAAAAGCAAAAGCTCAAAAGTGTTCCATTTCATTGGTATTGTTGAATTAAATGAAATTAGTAACAACAGCATTGACTTGAGCTATGATTGTGTGTATGTGTGTACATGCATACAGCATGTATTTGTTATGAGTATACGAAACGTAATTTAATAAAATTACTTTGAGCTCCAACATTTTTAACATCTACATTTCATGATACACACCAAAGCACCTCTCGTCGCCAGCAACTTCGAGAGATATGAGCACATAAAATCAGTGAAGCACTTAAGCACTTATAGAACATAATCTCACATTACATTTCAATTCTTGTGCTTTCCATATGAGTTAAATAATTAATTTTAAAGGGAGATCCTATGCATTCTATTAGTATTTATAAAGTTGAGCTCAGATTTAATTCATTAACTTATCTTGTTTCCTGCACTCCCACGTTGCAATGCTATTGCGGGCCATCGCCGCTTCCGTGACCATTAGGACGTGAAATTACTTTGTACTGAACTTGATTCCCGTTCTGAATGTCTTTTGAGCGTTGCCGGCCATGAGTTTGAAAATTTCCTGAATATGGGAATGTCTTCGCAGAAATACATTTATGGATTTCTAGCAGACGCAGTCAGTTATGGGGATATCGGGGAATAAATTATTGAAATTTGATATTTTGCTCAATATTTGAGAACAATTCCGAGTTAACCTAATTAATCGACCACAACTATACATGTTTAAGTTTGTGTATTTAAATAGGCGTTTATATAATAGATTAAATAATAGAAACTGAGATAGGAACCTGAAATTTTAGAAGATAAAGTTGTTTATGTGAGAAAATGATTGGCTTTACAAGGACTAGCAGACTTCGAAAACAGTTACCATATAATCGTTAACGATTTGGACTGATAGATACGCGATGGAATCAACTCATTTCTTAAGGAGACCGCCCTAATAGTGGTTGTGGTAATTTTAAAAATTTGAGTGGTATAGAGACGAATTCGATGTATTTCGCAAGAGAATTGAACAATTTTGACACATCCATTTGGTTGGCAACAATTCGGTAGATCCCCCAACCTGACACCAGTTTTACTTTTCCTTTTCTTAACACGTAGGAAAAATGAATCCTACTTTATTTTTAAACAATTTTCGAGGTACTTTCGCTTTAATCAGTTTTGCTTAGGTAAAATCCTCTACATTCCATAATATTTCACAAGCTAATCATTCATCCCCCGATTAGACTCCTCTAGATCTTTTATTCGAGCACTTTAAGCATAGCCTTCATGGGGATAAACCACCGATTTGGCAGCCAAAGAAGAATTAGAGAAGACAAAGCAAATGATGGAAAATATTTAAAAAACACAGCCAATAAGGTCCAACAAAGTGTTAGCCACAGCCTTAGAAATGCGAGTGGACGACTATTTACGAGTATGCCTCCTGTGCACAAAACCAATCTAGTATTTTAGATCTATGCTATTTGAAAAAATGATAGCATTTTCCAAAGGAGTCATTGCTTGTGCTGCAATTAGAGCCACGCCATACCATAATAGAAATACACCAATACTTAGCTAACGTTGTATCGGGGCATAGAAGTCAAAGTGATGTTTCAAATAGTCATTTTCATTTATATAGTTGTATGCTCATTATAAGAATTACAGCATTATGATCTTGCTATTTGCTAATCTCTGGAAATAAACAGCAAAATATATTCTTAATAATTCGTTAAAAGCTATGCCATTAATGAAAATATTTATTGTTATTTTTGTGTCACTTTTGCAACAACAAATGCTGTAAGTTTTCAATGCCAATCTATACAATAAATGTAATTTCAAAAAGCTGTCCATAATTGGCAAATTTTACAAGAAAAACGAATAACCGATTTCTGCGATCGAAGTGTGATTAAAGCAAAGTGTCATAACGAGGACATTATGGAAGATTCGTCTTAAAAAATTTAATGGTATTTGCAATATATACGATGTTACATGGAAGTATAATGATATACAACTAGAATTAGTTAATTGCCTGGTTATATAAACACTTTTTCATTCCTTAATCTCAGTGACAAGAAGATTGATCTACATATTGAACTTCGACCTGCAGAAGGAGCTAAAAGTGCACTTGAAAGAAATTTTAACATTTCCATAATCTGCTCTCAACAGCCGCTATTTAAAACAATATTTCATGAATCCACATCTAACAGACTGATATCGTTGAGTGGAGAGTCATAGATAGCAGTTCATTAAGGTTGCAAGAGTTGGACGCAACAATTGTGGATGTTATTGAAGATTTTGTTCAGGTTCAGAAATTAGTTTCTAATCGAAAGCTTTACCTTTCACCAGTTGTATTAGCTAAAAAATTTGTAAGTTACATAAACTAACTTAAACGGTTTTGTTCTTAACTATGCGTTTAAGAAAAATACTGCAAACAGTAGCTTAGTCTATGGCAACTGATCACATTGGAGTTACGGAAAATATCAATACGGATTTGCTCGTAAAACCTCTCTGTGAACAATCTCCTTGTTTATATTGACATTGATAGTTTATATTGATACAACAGAACCACAAATATATTACAGTGTAGCTTTTCCACCTCTTTCATAACGACATTCTTTTTACAATATAAAAACTTCTATATCCCAAACAACCACTTTTGAATCGTTTTATAAACAGATTTCAAGTACTGGCATTTTAAATATATTGACCAATTTGTCGAAAGAAGTGCTGCCTAGAATAATCTTAACATTACATTTTATATCAAAATTTGTTTATCTACAGGTTTATTTGAAATAATAACAATAATAATAATGTTAACCATTAGGGTCCACTTTTACCACTACGCAAAGCAGCTAATATTGCTAAAAGAATACCTTTCTAATCGTATCCTTATACCAAATTTACGGTAAAAAGCATCCATATTCAACATTTCATAGAAATGTTACGATGTCGGTTAAAATCTGCGCAAAAATCTCGATATCTCAAACATACAACTAAATTTTAAAATTATTCCAACACATAATTCGAGCATTGGCGTATATCGTATCTATCATATACGTATGGGTAAACAAAATTAGCTTGAGTACCCTAAATACCTCCTGTTTCATTAGAATTCGCTTTGAAATTTAAAATTGTGTTCACATTATCCGCTAATTATAGTTTCAAAAATGTTCCAACGATTATAACGTTTCAAAGGAAATTCCAGTAATTCTTATCGATGACAATTCGTTTTAACTGTAAACGGTAGACAGAGCTCTGCTGCCATGGTATAAAAGGTTTCTCACAAAAATGCCAACAATTTTTCATTACTGGCATTTAGCTCTCCTTCCAAAGACTAACATCTCCAACTACCACGTCAGAGAGAATGAGAGAAGGAGAGAGAGTGAGAGAGAAAGTGAATTTGCATTACGCGATACAAGGACGTGTTCGTTTATATACACACACAATCGCTTTTGGGTCAAAGGCCACTTCGTTCGCCCCAGATGACAAGATTCCCAAACAGTGAAAAAAGTCCGCTACCCCTCTAGCTGAACAAGTGCTCGTACTGGCTGCTCCAAGCACAACAATCAATGCTCTAATCACACGCAATTGCAATTTTGCTGCCTCCTAGGGAGACCAGCGGACGGTATTGTCCGGGTAGGTGGGGTGGTCAGGGATGAAATTTGTGTAAATCCATTAAAATATATTATTTTTGTAGACGTTTTTGCATAGTAATGCTGCTGCCATTCACTGAATACCGACTGACGTTAGTGGCTTTGTTGCCAAAGTAAACTGTAATTTTGCATTTATTATTAGTTGCATTCAACAATCGGTTAGTTAGCCCGAATGCTTGTGAATGGCCGTCAATTCCTTATGAACAGCTTCGATCGATTTGCCGCACTCTATGGAAATGCTAACGAGCGCCTCTCCTTTATGCGCCGAGTCGTCAGCTCGAGATTATGCAAATGCCGGGCCATATAATTGGCCCCGTGGAGTGCTTAAGTGGTTGTTTCGCACTTATTCGCCGTTTATTTGTTACGGCCATAGCTTTTGGTATGTCCCCATTCCATTTGGTCGGTTTTGTCCCAACAAAAGTTTTTCAATTAAATGGCAAAAAAAAAGGGAATATTTAATTATGGCCAACAAGATGTCATTACGAGTACGACGGGAATGATTTTTAATTTAATTCCGCTCATTGTAGCGACAGCAAAACGTTCTGTGATTTTGTTATTTTTTGTCATGCCGCCCTTCAAAGCGAGTCTTAATTTATTGTTAAAAATCAATTGAATTGGTGCAATAACTAAGTTAATTTACGTTTTTCATGACCGCGTCCATTTGGTGAAATGCGACAGAGGGCGCGCAGGGCTCCACCACGAATGTGGACATTCGTACATAGGCAATTGCGGGCGTGCAACCGCGTGTGCACTGTGTTTTAACTGAATTTAATGTTTTATTAAATCCGAAACACAATTACGGCTGTGGCAACACCAAAATGTTGCATCCATATCCATATACATAAGTGTGCATATTATGTATATTTTATACAAAAACAAACAATTACAGTGGTGGCGAAGAGTATCGTGAGAAGGGAACGCATTGGATCTAATAATGTTCAACTCTGAGGGATTACTGAATTGAAAGTTGAATGAAAGTAAACAATTTGTTTGCAAATTAAATACAGAAATACGCCGTTACCGTACCCGTCATCGTCAATGCTTGACGGCCGCCTTCTACAATTTACAAGAACCCACACAAATAAAGCGTTACTTCTGTTTTTAATCTTTCATGCAACAAATAAAATAAAAGAATAAATAAATAAAAATATGTACTTATCATTTCATATACCGTCAACTTGCAGACAAATCAACTTTTTTTTAAATATTAAGATGTAAAAAAATCGCTTGCATCCATCCCATGAATGACATGAGAGAACTTTTCACCTTCAGTGAGCTTACACGCATCCTTTTTTTAGAGTCACTCAACGGGACCTACAGTTAAACGACGATTCCGAACGTCACAGTTTGAGGAGCATTTACAAGTCTTGTCGATTACTCGACTCAAAGTGTTCGTCAAACACATTGAGATGATGGATGTTTTCACTTATTTCTACATTGCTTTGAACTTTTCCACGCCATTGCCCACAAATAAGAAACAATTCAAAGCATACTTGAATTAGAGAAACGTATTGATAGCTTATGTGCCAACATTCCTATCAATCATTTGGGCAATATTGTGCTGTGCAGAAGAGACCCTTCCAAGCTTATGGGTTAACATAGATGTGGTACGTTATCCGTAAGCAAATGTGTAGAAACATACATATATATCGGATATGATAGCTCTAACGGTGATTTCTGAAAAGATTATTTGCCTTTAATTTAAATGACAAACAATATTATTGTAAGCACGCTGTAAGATTTTATACCCATCACAAACTAAGACTCGTGCATCAACTGTCTTTTGAATACCGTCACTTAATTTGAGATGAGTACAACAAGGATTTTGTATTCTAATTATTCCGAATGCCTTTTGTAGGCTATTCAACCCCATCGTAAATGTTTTGGTAACTTGTAACTCAAAGTCAAGTTTTGACGTCTGACACGTGACGCTTGATTCCTACTCGATTTGAAAGTCATTAACCAACAAACCCCAAAAGATTTTGTGTGTAAACGTCTTGCCTATAATTAGTGCTTGGTGGGTATGAATTGTCTGTACGTGACGCCCACAAACAACAATTGTTTTATATTATTATAGAAATTGCGATCAGCCAGCCGGAATTGCAGGAAAGCGAAAGCTGAAGATTTACATTTTACTGCTAATAAGACGATTTGTAGATAAACTTTTATCATCTTTTACAATTACTCAAAAGAAGCTTTATATAAAGCTGCTCGAAAGCCTTTAAAAACCTTGCTTGAATCAACAAGAATTAAAAAGCTGCTTTAATTTAAAATCCAGGCATTCAGATGAAGACGAAAGTCAGAAGGTTTGTTAGACGTTGTACTTTGCGAGAAATTTCTGCATTTTTAATAAATTTGATGCTAATTACAAAATCGAGTTATCAAAATGTTGTTGCCTGAGATCGAATGATTTCTTCACGAAAGACGCACATTCAGATCAGACCAAATATAGAATGAAATGAGACTTTCAGTTACGAGTACATATTGAAAGGTCTACAATTGAACTGTTGTAACGAACGTTACGTATATTATTGTTAAAGTTGTTTTCCAAAGGTATTCGCCTAACAAATTTATACGCTATGACGCAAATGCTGCAGATAAATTAAAGTTACTGTTTTTGTTTTCTTAAACCAATCCCATCGTTCATATTTTACTACATGATGTTAATGACTTAATCGCAGTTGTTAATTTTAATTTGTTATTTATTTTTCGGACTGTAAAACGATAAAAATTCAAAATAAATGTTATTTCTATTGATAAAATTATGAAGAGCGCCATATTCTTCTCAAACTTGTAATCCGGAATAAATGTTGTTGATATTCGAATGATTCGTAAATTTTATTCAAATTGTTCGAACAAGTTTTTATTCATTATCGATAACCAATTTAACATTATTAAATTCAATTGCGTCAAACACGAAAGGTGGTTTGTCTGAATGTGAAAACGTGAAACTATTTCTCATTATAGCCAAAAATTTGTTTAATAAATTTTCTCGGCAAGAGCAAGCTTGATTTTGATCTTGACCCGACTCGTTTGTGTGACATGTGACAATTTTTAATTATTTTTTTTCCTCCGTATTTGGAGGATTACCTAGAAAATTGTTATGTAGGATCACAAATCGAATGAACGAAATAAGAGCTAGATAATAAAAGCATGTTCAAATAGTTAAATTGTTCAACGTTTACCGTTGGAAACTTTTTCACTGTAAAATGTTCAAAGCTTCCGTTCGAAATACGGAAAATGTGGCCAGTGACAAACAAATGACATTGAGAAAATGTGACCATTTGGTGCTAACCAAATCCATTTTACTCAGCAGATTCCGATCTCTTCAGAAATCCCAAACCGCATGATTTCAGCGTATAATTTTGGTTAGCTACCTTGAGATTAGTGGAATTTGACTTATACACGAATTTCACTTACAGATTATTGAATTTTATTACCAACATTCCTGCACTGCTGTATATTTGTGGAATATTTTATTAATAAGCAAAATTGTCGCATATGGCCTGATGAGCAACTAAAGACAATATAAGAGCTGCCAAAACATTCAGCAAATATTCTCTGTTTGGCGATTCGAAATTTGCCATCATTTACATGATCAATATTTGTTTTGAAAAGTTTTTAAGAATAATTTGTTATTTATTTACTTATAGATACAAATAAAAATTTCTCGCACCTTTGTAATTTATCAGAAAGAAAAAGAAAGACAAACGCTTATCAAGTCACCGATTGAAAACTTGAAAGTCAACATTCTACGAAACCGACGACGAGTTCAATATTTCACCTAACAGTCGTAATAAGCATATTGGAAGATATTCTCAAATGCGCATTTGTTGTTATTTAGCTATCAAGATATATTTAACGAAAAAGGGAACTGTTTGTCGGCCACGCTAATTCCGAGACTACATTTTAATGGCTCGCTTTGGGAATTTCAACTGTTTTTAAGGCTGGCGGTGCTTTTTTAGTCGCCCACGTTGGTAATCTTTAGTTTTTCAACACAACAAAAGATGATCAGCGAAGAATTAAGACGACAAAATTTTATGTTGAGCGAGTTTATGTGGGCAAAGCGCAGAAGAAATTTTGCATCTTTTGCTAGAAAAGAAGATACTGTAAGTCAAACAGTTCCTTACGCGAAACTGATTTCCTTAGGCGGAAATCAAGCTTACAATGTACGAAATTAATGAAGCCTTTGCTGGGAATGGCCATCAAAATCTACACTGCAAGACCTGCTGCAAATTCTTAATCACCTTCTTAAGCAAAAATATGATTCGACAGCAACCTCTCGCGCAAAACATAAACTCAAATCTCTGAGCAAACGCATCGTACTTACACGCACACACTAACCCTCACACAATACTCACTCATCTCGGTTGCCTCTGCTGGCGCTGTCTTTGCCATTAGTTTTGGGTGAAATTTTCTTCTGCTGCATTTCTTTCGGATTTTAAAATACTATTTGAAAATGTTTTCGCACTTTTCTGCCAGAAATTTTTGAATAAACCGAAACTAGAAATTGTAGAAAATGATTTTCTGCAAAATCTATTCCGAAAATGTGACTATCACGGAAGAGTTCTTAAAACGAATACGACACAAACCACCCACACGTCCTGTTTGTTAATGGTAGTAACGGACCTAATTAACTAGGAGAATGGAGAAGTAAAATAATGAGTATACTAATACTTTAACAAAAACTAACGGAGTTTTACCAGTTCAACTTATTTGGTCGCTGCACTTTTTTGAAATATTTCTGCACAGTTTGCAGAATGTTTCTTATTTTTGACAGCATAGCTGTTAGAAAAATGAATATACAAAGTCTGCAAACAAAAGCAACATATTTCAGAAAGCAATTTCTAAAATTGCTTAAAAATATTTTACGCATTTGACGAAATAAGAACTATTTCGTTTCGTTTCGTTTATTTAACAATCTTGTAATTTAAAGCCCTTTGGCCAATATTAAGTAAATTAAAAACTACATATTTTAAAATGAATGCAACTCCAAATATTATTTATATTCTCTATTTCTATACTTCTATTTCTATTTCTATTCTATTTCTAAGTACTATGTCCTTTTCACGGACAATAAGTTAACAAAACAATTTCCTTAATAGAGAATTCCTCGTGAAAAAAAAAACGTTGACAAAATTTAGCTTCAAATTCCACGACCATTTATGTACCAGCCTACGCTGACGAGCCAACGCTACTGGCGTCATTCGCCAAATACTACACAAAATGATTAAAGACATCATTTATAATTAGAATCTCAAAAAATTTCGTATTAGGCCAATGCTGGAAAGAAATAAATCTATTATAAATTATCGAATCTCAAAAAAACATGAAAGGAGTGGTGCTTTCGCAAGATAATGAATATTACACGATTAAATAGGTTTCTGTTTTTAAATTATTTGTTATTTTTAAATGAACCAGACTCAAAAATTGTCTCCGAAAATTGTAGACTTTCAATAACGCTTTTAGTCAATTAAAGATGTCAGTGCGATATATTTTACATCTAAATTTTGTCGTTAAATATAATCTGAACATGTAATTGTTCCAAATTAAACTCCATGAATTGTTGTGCACCAATTCCAACTTTCAAACATTTTACAACTTTTCTTGTCATACAATTTACAGTAAAAATGAGTCCACAAAGATTATTTATCAGCTCACGATTTTTAATTAGGTAATCTTCAAAAGTTAATTTTTATGTCGATGTGTGAAAAATTTGGTCTGATTCTGAAAATCTGAGATTGCTAGTTTAAAATTGATTAGATCTATTTAACAAATAAATGCGTTATATTTTCCGAGTATTTTTTAAATTTCGTCTTCCGTTATTTCGAAATCCAAGCCAACTGCTAATAATTGTATTTGATTTTCATTTGATTATTTTATATAACCGTAGTCCTAAAAAAATTTACTGGATATCCTATCCTATTTGAGAAGGATAATAAGTATTCATGGTGTGCAAAAAGGTAGAGCAGAATTTAAAAAATCCAATTCTTTTGAACAAAACTCAAAATTGCAACGCTTTAAAACGTTTTCCCAGGCTTCTGGAAATCCAGTTTTGTTTATAAAACAAAAAATTATTATATATGTAGCCAGATATGTAAAATTATTCTATAAATGTGTAAATGTTTATCTTACTTGATGTAAAACCACGGAATCAACTTAATACGAGCCGTCAACATAGAAGCTACCTGCTTCCATGTGATGATCTCGTTTTATACATTTTTTCACAATGATGAAAAACATTTATTGAAATTTCAATATTTTTTGGTTAACCCATTTTCCGGAAATGAGCGGGGGGCAGAAAAATTTTTACACTTTGTGCCAGAAGAGAAAACGCCATTAGTACAGGTCCGTTCTATAGCGGAATTTATACAAATATCGTATTATTAATAAAATAGAAAAGACAAAAAAAAAATTGAGTCTCTCACTGTTCTTTCTTACAAGATTTATACCGACCAAAAGATAATCGTTTAGACTGTTAATACTGACTTAATCAGACAATATCGACCACAAGACGATAAAAGATATTTGCCAAGACTCCGCCTCGTAAATTGTGCTGATTGTGGGTGGCGCAGCAAGCATTTAACTTACGGCAGCAATGCTGCTTTTATTTTTTACTTCTAGGTTTTCTGTCATTTACCCAGGTAGAACTAAAACATATTCATATAACGTGACTTATTTTGCCGTCATCTTCCGCTTGCAATCACAAACTTGGCCATTTGATGGTCATCTTTCGTCGATCTAAACTTTTCTTTTTGATTCTTTGCGGAAGGCAATAAATGTTTATTATCACAGCTTTGCTGGGCCGTTTCAATTGCACAACAACATTGTAAACGTCATTGACAAAATCGTGCTTTAATAAAAATAAATCAGAATTTTAAATTTATTAAGAAACACCTACGGTTAAAGATGCGAATCGAAACTCACCCAAGGGTCACATGATTCTTTTGCTACCTCTAAAACATTTTATAGGGGTATTTCTTTAATATCCAACAAAAAAAGAAAAAAAATTAAAAACTTAATGGCAAATGAAGGACTAGGAAATCATTTTACCTAAAATGTTTCCCTACTATTGTACTTGACTGTACGCATACATACTCGTGCGCCATTATGTTTGAAAGCATACATTTTAATAAGGACCATAAATACATATACAAACAGTACGTACGCATGTAATGCATAATGTTGTTGTAGTTCACATATGTATTAGCCATAATGGCCAGAAAGACCACCGCGTTATAGTAGCAGCATGTTGTAACCATGGTTTGGAATTTTGCGGTAATTTAATTATTTTAATATAATTTTTATTAGTTTGCATATAGAATTGACTTTAACGTGGCTCGATGGATGACTGCTACCAGCCGCTGCCAAATCGGGCCGTTGGGACTTCTGCTTGCCCGCATCACGATATGTCTTGACCTGTCTGCTCAAGGATAACCGGTGGTTGTAACCGCATGCCAATGAGGAAGTAGAAATTGATCCAATTGTTCTGACATGTAGTTAATCTTGACATGAATGCATCTTGGAATGACACAGAAAATGTTGGCCGTACTGCTGCGTCGTCGATTGCGACCATTAACATTCAAAGAAGATCGCTTGGCGTTTCGATTCACATGTTCGCTCGAGTATCTGTGTTACCATGACCTTGAGCTCCATTCGAATGGATGTGTAACGCTCACACAGACACTGACACTGACACAGACACATTTGTGGACCCAGAGCCAGTCATTGAAGCGGAAAATAAACCATATTATGAGCGAGAAGCATTGTGAAACACCTCATTGCAAACCGGAATGTAATAAAGAAACACCACGCAAGAGTGAACTCTTTGCTCCAAGATGGTATCCAAACAGAGCCTCTCTCTTCGAGTTGAGCAAAAACCTTGCTCACATTTCGAGGGTTAAACACATACCTGATCAAAATGCTGAATGCTTATTAAGTTCTTTGTCTGGTTTTCCCGTTTAGAATACAGCAATAAATAATTGTTTCATCAGTCACAACTGTGGGAATTTGCCGTTTTTGGACTTGTTTGTAGTCTTTCGGAACCAATATAAATATTTTTAATCAAAGTTAAGCAGTCAGTATGATTTGCACAATTTCAGAAAAGAACACGCTATCACTTTAAATCACGACGACTACCGTATTCGCAACATAAACCGACTGTCTGTGGCAACGTTTAGCTCTAGACTGATCGCAATACACCAGAGCAAAAACTATGATAGGCCAGCTTGTGCGACAGACTCACAAGCATTTTAACTTGGCTAAAGAGATCACAGCTTCAGCACAAATCAACTCTAAGAAGGTATGCAATATACGACGGCCGCGTGAGCAGGCTGTTCACCGTCGTTCTGTTGTGTTTCCCAAGCAATGGTGACTTGAGCTTTGAGTGTGAATGTGTGAGTGTGAGCGTGAGTCACTACGATAGTAGGCAGCCAGTGACTGTTGTTACTTTTGCTGGTATTTAATTCGTTCACGTTTTCTATGCATCGATCTCAAAGTTTCCATTACGAGTTTTTATACCATCAGTCGCCCTACAGTGCAACAGCACTGAAGGTAGACCGTCGACTAAAGTGTCATGTTTTGAGCGGAAAATAATGCCCTTCTAAAACCGGAAATGTCGACAAACAGGTCTTAGTTACTCAGTTCTTCGAGCCCTAGTTGATTATACTCTATGTGCTTGTTCATTCTGTTAGATGTTTTTATTTAACAACTATTGAGTTGAGCTCCAATCGAAAAGGTAGAGTCTTACAGACCAATAATGGTACTTTATGAAATATATTCCGGATAACTAGAAAAATGCGTTTCTTGGGAATTTTGTTATTTGAACGTCCTGATTTTAATTGACACACGGAATTGAATATGTGCAATTACTGAATTGATCCAAAAATGAATTAACTAAGTGTAAAATAAATTGAGAAGACCGAAATTCAGAACACTTACGAACTGCAATGCAATACAATTAATTCAAATGTATCAAATGGCATTTCATTCAATTTGGAAAATGCTCTTTTTACTACTACGACTTGGAAATGTTGTTGTGGATTTCCAATTTCATGACATGTGTAAGGATACTATATAAAGGATCTCTTTCATCACCGCCACACGACAAAATGCAACTATGGAAACATTCAGACAGCAAATCTGCAGCGACAAAAACAATGAATGCTGCTTACATTGTTTTAGTCAGAAATATAAAAACGGAAGATACGAGTATACCCTCATTGTATTCATAAATACAACAAAGGAACAAAATTACACTTTCGGCTGTAAGTTTAGAGTTTTACTCTAAAAAAAAACAAAAATAAAAAAATACCAAAATATTGTCCCCAACTTTGATATGCAATACTATACTATGTAGTAACAAGCCACGAAGCGAAAAAGTTTAGACGTAGAGAACTGTGGCGTCGCTTTAGTATAAAAAGTCCTAAGTTGGGACCGATATCATTCCAAATAATCGACAAGGCCTTATTTGGGAATGCCGACCTGCGGCTGTACCTGAAAAAAGATACCAATAACAACCAAATTCATCTCCAATGATATGTAGCTAAAATTCTGTATGGGAAACGTCTTGTTGTTATTTGGTTTCAGTATTAAAAGAAAATGATAAAATTAAAATGGGAACACATTTATATATATGTCTCATTTTTAGGAATTTAATATATATATAAAACATTTACAGCTCCAGTCATCTGGACTACCGAATTGGTGTCCCCAAATGAAAGAAGTCTGCAGTTAAATATGACTAAGAAATCGATGTTCGGATCAAAACGATCGTAAAGATTCACTGTGTGATATAATCATGGGTTCGTTAGAGACTCATATCATACACGGATCTTTTCACAAAAAAAACAGGAAGAAAAAAGGAGTCGTCAAAAACACCTATTCATTCATTGACTTTTTAAAGAAGTGTTATCATTATTTAAAACGTGGTTTATTTACAAGTTCTTTTATAATAAATAGGAAAAGAACATTTTCTTTTTGGAAAACTTTATTATTGTAACTCTAGTATACAATTTGTTCACTAGTGTGTATTCTTCATATTTATATCTTAAGGATTATTTTCGAATGGTTCAAGATTCATTCTGATGTTCTAACGACGCAATGACCCATTTTGTTTTATATATTATAAAACTGAAGCAAAAAGTTAATATTGACGTCACCAATCTGCTATTGTGAATGCTGCAAATTTTAGTTTCTTATCTGTACTTAGCACTTTAATATTTATCGCACTGATAATGATAACATTTTATCGAGTGCAATTTTTCCATGCGGTTTAATCTGGGAATTGCATACAGTTGTAAGCGGGAGCCATTTGTAGGCAATTGCAATCCCGATTTCCTTTCCTAAAGAAGTTAAGCTCTCTGTTTTCATACCAAAAAAGTCTATAATTTTTCAAAAAATCCAATTTGTATTGTATTTAAAGATCCTATTTGTATTACAGGAATTTTAACATCGAGTGTAATCCAATAAAGCATACATTTCTACAACGTTTGTACTTGGTGTTCACAATCTTTACGTGGAAGCAGGGAGCCAGGACATTTTCCTCCTAACATTAATTAAAATTCTTTTTTGTGTTGTTTTATCAATTTTGCTGCATAAATCCTGTTTTAAACAGCATCAGTTCACTCTTTGGCCGATATATCGTAAGTTCCAATAAAATGGAATCCTCTATTCTACAGGGTCAACCACAAAACCTTCAAAAGTATCAAAATCTAGAGCGATCACTGGAAGAAGTTCACGAAACAGTTTCTACAAATGATTCTATTCATCAGTGGCTAAGTGAACAACCAGCTCCCACGGAACATTCTCAGATGCAACTGGCTCCGTCAAAAAAGAATTTTAATTAATGTTAGGAGGAAAATGTCCTGGTCCTTGTATGAAAACAGGGATCTTAACTTCTTTACGAAAGCAAGTCGGGGTTTCAATTGCCTACAAAAGATTTACAAAAAATGGCTCCCGCTTACAACTGTATGCAATACCCAGATTAACCCGCATGTTAAAATTACACTCGATAAAATGTTATCCAGGCGGCCGACTCACCGGTCTAAATCTTTTCACCAAATTGTTTTCGCAATAATGTTACGGTCTGTGCGTTGGAAATTATGCCGTTGGGGCGACCCAAGTCTTTTCATAATAATATGTTAAACAACAATGTACAGAAATACTTCGACACCTTGATCTTATAAAATCTCTACTGGAAAAATACTTATAAGTGAACCACTCTATCTTCATAAATGGTTGTCTTACTCTAGACGGTTTTCGTGAATATTTTTCTTACAGAACATTTTCTTTTCAGACAATTTTCACTTTGAATATACATTATATAATTTTTCTAACAAGATGTCATTGAGAAATAATATAATATATGTGATCCAAGCAAAGTAAATATGCTAAACGTGGTCGAATGATGATGATGCAAACTATGCGGAAGTGATAATACGAAGTTTGATTGGTGCATTTGGTTGATTTAAAAGAAACTGGCCCAAAATATGACACAGTTTTAATGAAATTTATAGTTTGCTTAGAAAAAATACATGTACTAAATATAAAAGAAACGTAAATACAATTGAAGTAATAACTCCAATATTGTACGACCAATTTCAGCTCCACCCAGCTGGTCATGGCAATGACTCTCATTTACCACTTTTCAGCATCGTTTTAAAAGGTGATAATTCGAATTTTCAAAAATTCCTTCTTCGAATTTCATTATCTTAGTAATTTCAACCAGTTAGTCAATCACGTAATAATTTTAATAACAAATATATATGTATATATTAAGCATAATATTGAGCGATTTGTGCCATATTATTCCATTGGTTCCCAGTAATGCTGGACAAAATAAAGTGAAAACTATTTTTATCCAAAGCATTAATGCGGTGGTACAAAACTGATCGTGTTGACTGAAAGAGTGGCGAACATCGCTCGATTCTTATCAAATGATGCTCTGAATTAACACATATTAAAAGTTTATCAAGACTGACTTCAGTATAACTTCTTAAAAGACTTTTCTCATATTTTGCAAAGTATTGTAAATCAATGTAATGGGCAAAAGTCTATGTTATTGCAGCCTATTCATTAAAAATTACAATTTATTTATTATACATTATACCCGAATTCAATCAGTTCATCTTTTTCAGACCCTAATTTAACAAATGCTTAGCATGTACAAATTTCACTGAATTTAGTGCTACTAACTGACAGATATGAACCTTAAATGGACCATTTGGTTAATCGATCAATTTTTTATTCAAGTTTTATTAAATGTTATAAATCAATATACTGGAAAAAAATTTGGGCGGCTGGAAAAAACTGAATCTTAGGAAATCTGTATTACATCTTGGAATGTACCATGTTATGTATTAATAATTTTTTAATAATTTTCATAAAGATTTGCAATAATTTTCGTGTAAGCCAGCCAACCGGCCTGTCTGTCAGCCAGCCAAACGGACATCACTCAGTCCTCACCCAGTTAGGAAGTCATGAAACACTTTCGGAGAAAAGATACTGTTTGCTTTGAACGTGTCCTTTTTGGTGTTTTATTTTAGCCTTATCATTCTACTAACTGAGCACACTAACTTAATCTATCTATCTGTTATTTCGTATTTGATATGATTTTAAATCATTTTGATGAAAAATGTTTAGCAATGCTCGAGCTCTTTTGATTCAGCTACAGTTCATATAACGTATAGAGTGTCCACACGAGTCGGTGTTAACGAATTTAGCTAAAAATAACAACATTTGTCTACGTTTGCAACAGAATAACATCAGAAACGTCCAACTGCAACCGTAGCGGCAGAAGGTTGCATTGTAGTTACGTTAACCTGTTTTTGTTTTGCTTTTTGTTTATTTCACATCTTCCCATACCAGCTCTTTGCTCTCTATTGTTAAAACATTGCTTCACTTTGTTTTAATTCGATCGCTCAGGCAAAACGCTACAACAGCAGATTCCTCAATAAGACGGCCGCCACTACTTAGACGTTCCTAAATCTGAGTCATAAAGTGGTCTAGTTGGTTTTATGAGAGCGAGAGAACACACATACATACATATAGTAAAACGGCAGCAAATTAACTATTGTGAATTGTTGCTGGTTGTTGGATTCGGTATGAACCGCGCTTATATGCTAGCTAACGCGTCAAACCAAGAGTTCATTGAATATATATGTATACTACAGTCGGCTGCATAAGTATTCTGGCAAACCTACTAATCTGATTATCGGCATAAGTTTTGTTCAGACGGAGAAGAAAACGATACATGTGTTGTGCTGCAACCAAAGTTCATTGGTCGTTGTCAAATGAAAATAGTTTTTGAAAGCTAATTTTGACACGACGCAGTTATTTTGGCAGCAGTTCATTTTAGTTAAGCCGGATTGCGTACTGACGGATCGGTCGACTTAATTTTTGTATTGTTATTTTAAATTGTATTTGGATAAAAACTTTGAAAACGTTAGTAATATCGTTGAAAGAAACACATTTTCTGAGGTCAAATGAAACAAATTCTGGCGTCGCAGTTTTGGGCGCAAAGCAATTTATGAACAAATCGAATAAATTATAAAAATAAGAAACGTAAAAAAAAATTACCACAGTTTGCAAAAAAAAAAAAAAAAAAAAACACAAGAAATCTGATGATGAAGCCAAACTACTCCTGCGGAAATTTAAAGATGTTATTCACTGAAATCCGAAAGATGATGCCTTCGTAATGAAATAATACTTCGCATTTTCTTAGAAACACCTGCTGCCAAAATAATTCTGCGCGCTTTTATCAATTTTTATAGAGAGTTTCCTTCAAATACATCAGAAATAATTGGCAAAAGGTACACTTTATATTTCTGTCAACATACTTATGCCAAACACTGTATGCTGGTTAAGAGCATTTGTTCTATTGGTTGAAAGTGTCTGTAAATTCATTGACATTTTGTGTATTCAACCGGATTAGTATCTCCCATATAAAAATCCACTCTATCATCGGACTTGCAAATAACCCAATATTCATCTCATGCCCCAACGTCCGACCTCTGCATCCATGAATGCTCTGACAGAAAATGTCAATATTTATGGACGCTATGATACATTAAAAATGGACAAAATTTTATCATTTTAAATGGGAATGCGCAAAGCTCTTGAGTTTATATTAATGTTGATGTTACAATTTATTGAATGATTTATTTGTTTTTGATTTTATACATAAATTTTCGAAATATGTATGTAGAACATTGAAATGCTTGTGTGATTATAAAAAAAATTGTTTAGGTTACAAATTATGCGTTTTAAAACTTCTGACTCCTCATGAAACAGAATTTTATTTTGCAGAGAATCCTTTGTTCCTGATATCTGTTCTTCTCCATTATTTTCTTTCAAAATCTCATAACATTTGAGAATTTTTGTTTGCTTTATTAACAACGTGATTTAAAATATTAACAACATAAATGAGCCGTTTACTTCGCTATTGAGTTAGCTTTAAACTGTTGTTGATCATGCCTCTCCTTTTCCTATCTTTTGGTAAAGACCCTTAAAAGCCCTGCTGATGCTTTAGCTAATAAAGCAGAGCTTGTAAAGTTCTCATCGGGGTTCTTCACTTCAATTAATGTTAGGAAGTTTTCATGCATTTCCACCAGAAAGCTATTTCCGCAAATGTAGTGAATAAACGAGTTAAACTAATATTTTTTCATTTCCAATTATATGTCGAATAATAAGTTAATACGATGAAGAAAAATTAGAAAATAGCGGACAAAATCAGCCTTCAATTTGTTCTCCTCATTTTGCTGCATCACCAAGTAATTCTCGTAAACCTTTAATACTTCAGATCTTCAAACCTTTAGTAATTTTGAGTATCTGGGAGTGACAACTGTGTCTCCTTTCGTACATCATACACAAATTTAGCGCTGCATTTCTAACGGTCTCAAAATCGCTTTAAATTCTAGGAAATTTTAATTACTCCACACCTAAATCTACGAATAATATTTTGATATTGATATCTTATTCGTAGCTCCTTTACAAATCCACAGAAATTACCGTCCTTACCTTAGCTGGCTGCTTGAAGGAGTCGATTATCGATCACAAGTCGCTTACTGGAAAAAGTTCTAGGCATTTCAGGCCTCTATGCTGCTCTTCCTATTCGTAGTACCAAGATTTGAATTCATTGTCAAAGACTTTTTGTAGTTAAGCATTTTCTTCTAATCGTATGACGGAAGCAACTCATGCTAATTTTATTCACCCGTGGAGTAAAGTAGACTATTTGTTCATCGAAACAAATAACAAATCAAAACTACTTTGCTAGAATCCTTTTCAATTCAGAAAAACAACTTAACAATATTAAGAATATTAATAAGTATTTAATTAATAAGTTAAATTGTGAGATTAACAACAATTAAAAATTTCTGTGGATGGATTCAGGAGCAATCCCTGAAATTTTCTTCTAATAATCATAATCAAGTAATCATTTGTTGCCAGATTTTCCATCAACCCATTCGCCTATGGGAATCATTCTTGAACAGCAAACATACTTGACCTGGCCTGGATCTATTTGTATGAGGGCTCAGAAGAAAATATGGTGCTCGCTTTTAATAGATCTTATTATTACCGTGTTTACAAAAATACATGTCAGGCAGACAGACAGATTGACATCGATGCATTGGATCAGAAAATAATTCGAACTTGATCGGTATAAATGTTGTTAAGTCAATCGTCAATTACTCATATTATTGTAAACTAAAAGGAGTTAATATTGCATTTTTGAAATGGAAATATAACTCCATTTGGAATTGAATCGGTTTGTGGCCTATAATGCATAGCACAAATCCTTCATTGTTATCCTGTTCGTTTCGTATTCTCAACAAGGTGTGGGCTTTGGTATTGTTAGAGGTAGTCATGTCTTTATGCTGAGCATTGAGTTAAGCGTCAATGTCTATTCCTAGCACGAGCAATCATGCAATACCCTCTTATCGCAACAACATTATTTTGATCATGTTAACTATTTTCTATTGTTGTTGTATTCACTATTGTTGTTGCTGTAATAGATAGACATATAACAATAGTGCTATTGTTCATAATACTAATGATGATGATTGTGGTGATGGTGGTGGTAGTGGTGGTGGTAATTGCGATGATAAATAATACAACTCAATTCACCAACTTATCGTTATGTAGTACAACAAAGGATAATGGTAAATCAGGACGAGACTTGGTACACTGTGCGCGTACACATAGGCGCACAACATCACGTACAACGCGTGAATACGCTTCGTGCTATGTGTTTATTCGCTGCCACACAGACACACCGACGGCCACATACGTGGGTATGTGAATTTACAATAACAATAATAATAATTCCGAAATTGCGTGCCATAAGAAAATGATTCATAATTAATTATGTTTATAAAGTTTCAAAAGTCCTTTGTTCAAGCGTGTTGTACAACATGATCCTTAACACACATAGGCACATAGCGTCGGACACAGTCAAATGCGCCTTGGCACCGCGTACTGTATGTGAGAGCGCGAGTGTATGGGTTTCTGTGTGGAATTCATCCATGGGCTCATTGTTTGTGTGAAGGATATGATACATTCGCAGCGATACGTGTGCTATACACATTCACACGCTCACAAACGTACAAACACACACACACACACACACATAGATGCTAAAAGCTAATAACAATAAACCATAATTGATTTGGCGGTTAAAAGACAAAGAGCGCTTTTTTCGTGATTATGTGTGGACCCGCTGCGTTCAAGCTGCTCCCATGGCAAAGGGCTAGAGTGTTAAACAATTATGATGATGACGATGGCAATGATGACGAGCACAAGGACGAAAACGATATATAAATATATAGTACGTAGCTTAGAGTTTGTTCTTGTTGTTAATTATTTCCCTCCTTTGGGTGTGTTTTAGTCAATGTTCCAACATTTTTATTAGGTTTTTACTTTCCTTACTCGCCAAAAGAAATTCATTTTGTCTGCACAAACACAACCATAAATACACATGTGTGTTTGTGTATACACAGATCCAAAAACATGAAGTCAGGATGGAGGAGGCGATGAGGAAATGAAATTCCTACGCTACCATTTTTCATAAAGAAAATTGTTGTAAATCTACAAAAGTTAAATGAAAAATAAATGAGATTCTTCTTTATTTTCTCAAAAAATAAAAAATAAACGAAAATGTAGCAGCGAAAACACATGCAAACAAATCTAAGGCCCCAAGCGCAAACACGAATGAAATATCCATGCGATCAAATCGTACGACCCAATAAAGGACATCATCAAAAGTACATTTTGCCTCCGGACCAGAGGCTAAATATTGTTATTTTTACAACATTACAAAACGTTTGAGGGTGCAATTGTGCTGTGTGTGGCCATGACGTCGTTATATCTGGGCAGTGTAAACATTTCAACATAAGTGCTGTTTTATTTGTTGCCGCTAGCTTAATTTTATACGGGGAGTTAAGCGATAACCTGCTTAGCTAGACGACAAGTTAACATCTTACATAACGTTTTGGCTCAACTGATACAATGCTGCCAACTATGCATATCATAATTCATATTATAATTCATTTCACTTCTGGAAGTAATCGGCTATTCTAACTGCCATATTTCTCGTTTCTCCCGACAATACGAGTATGTAGGAAAGAATGTCTGTTTTTTTAACAAAAAATGGAGGTAGTCAGATTGCTATTTGTTAGTAAGCAAGAAGATGTGGCTTAATGGCAATAACTCTCCATCTTGCTGAATGATCTAGAAATGTTTGAAGATCACCGGTGTTTCATAGCAGAGTACGCGTTGAATTGTACGAGTATATCGTAAATATAATGTAGATATTTGCACTTCATGTATTACACATTGTTGAAAGATGCATATCAAACGTATCCGTTCTGCTTGAAAGTTATGGTCATTTATCTGCTTCGTCACTGATGTACACTGAAATTTTAGTTTTATTAATTTTATATTTATATTTGGTATTAATACATTTGTCTAGTCCAAGGCAAACTAAGTCTCAACGCTCACTAATCGAGTATATCCATGATTGCACACCAAAATCTAGATTTTTCCTAAGATAGTCATTCCGCTTGCTCCTCTA
This sequence comes from Philornis downsi, assembly GCA_019455685.1. Lineage (NCBI taxonomy): Eukaryota > Metazoa > Arthropoda > Insecta > Diptera > Muscidae > Philornis > Philornis downsi. Next base: position 71,400 of record JAHXMU010024693.1, read on the forward strand.
ACATTTCTTTAAAACAGTTGGACACTTCCATATGTACTCTAAGGATTCTTCGGTTCGGCCTGCTTGGAAGTTGGCAACTAATATTTGGCTCGTTTTCTGTTTTTATGAATCGTTACAGTTAATTTTTGTACTTAGGTAAAACGCCAACATATGTGATGAGTGACGTTGATGATCTGGTAGCTGCGGGTATAAACAGCTATCTAGTTCCGAAGCACGTCTAACATACTGACATTGTGTATAATGCTGGCTGACAATTAGAAATACAAATCTGAATTGTTTAAAGAAACAAAAATAAGAAATTCACAAAAAAGCAAAAAGGGTGGTCACCTCTGATAGTGTATTTATAAAATTGCATTTATTGCATTTATAAAATTGATTCTACATAAATAACCATGGATTCTGAATCTAATTGAAACTTGGATGCATAATTCCGCATTAAATGAAATACATCAACAGTTGGCGCATTGATTTTGTAACTATAATGTCTGATATCGGCGATTATCTTTATATATATAATTCTACTGAACGGGCGTTGTCAGTGAACTCCTCCTAAACGGCTGGACCGCTTTGCATAAATTTTTGTACATGCGTCTGGGTGGTGCCCGGGATGGTTTAGATTTACAATTCGGTCCAATTGGACAAAGGGGCGTGGTACCTCCCATACAAACAAAAAATTAAAAATCAATTATTTCTGCTGCTGCTTACGGTATTTGAACAAAATTTGGTGCGTAGATTTGGTGTACATATCTTAAGTGCTACTGCAAATATGGGCATGATTGGACAATGGGGCGTGGTACCTCCCATACAAACCATAAATTAAATATCCAATATTTCTGCTCCTATTTACGGTATTTGAACAAAATTTGGTACATCGGTTTGGTGTACATATCTTAAGTGCTGCTGCAAATATGGGCGGGATTGGACAATGGGGAGTGGTACCTCCTATACAAACCACAAATTAAAAAGCAATTATTTCTGCTCCTGCTAATGAAACATTTCCAATAAAAATAAAATTTGAAGCCAAAGCAACGTTTGCCGGGTCGGATAGTATTCTATATATCTCTAAGATAACTCTACATTGCCACTCCGTGGACTTTTCTAAATTCTTTTATTTATTTATTCATTTTTGTTTTGTTTACAATTCGATAACTGTGCTTTACAATGCATATGTTTAAAATCGATTTTCAGTTTCTGTTTTTTATGTCAAAAAAACCTCTTGATAGCTCCAGCTTGAAAGTAGAGATAGTGATTGACGATGTATGATTCGCAAATATAAAGAAACTGAATTTTAAGCACAGATGCCTTGAGATATCTATATGTATATATATATATATATACATGTATATATATGTACGTATATATATACTTATATAGGCACTAAATGTCTCGAAACGACAGAGATAATAATTGGCGATATTCACAAATATAAATATATGTAAACTAGCAGAGGTGAATATGTATTTCTTTGATTCTGTTGGCAACCAATTTTTCCCAATAATCAGAACCAAAATGTCCTGTATGAAAGTGTTTACATTGTATTTATATGCAGTTTTACATTTAAGAATTTGATCGGGAAACTTATTGAATATTTTATATTCTTACCGCAACGACGGTAACTTGATTGAATTTCACAAGATTTAGTTTCACATTCGTCGTCTGATCTATTTATCTAGCTATAAGGCACGTATGTGTATGTGTGACAAGTGGGATATATTGGTTCACAAAAAAAACATACCCCTACAAAAACTAAAACTACCTTTCTAAGGTTGAGAATTTCAGGGTCATATTTTTAACAATTTCCTTAACATTAATTAATTTTCTTAATTAATTAATTTTCTTCATTTATTCCTTACAACTTTCTTGACAACTTTTAACATTTCGCAATTTCAAGGATTAGCATTTGCCTTCGAGAACAGTGCCGCCGGCTTTGAATATTTATGTAGGAGTTTATGAGATCACAGAATGGTATACATCCGAAGTAGTGTGGCATAATATATATCCCCATTTCCGGAGTGACGCAAGCTTTGCTAACTCCCAGCAGGAGTCAATTGTCAGCAGGAGTTGGCGATTTTCGAAATCCTCGCCAAAATAATCCAATATCGGTAAATTGCGTGATCCTGCTCGTCAGTTCACTAGATTATTTCACGAAGGGGTGTTGTCATAAAATTTGTCTTTCAATTTAACAGTTTGAATAATGTTTTCTTTTTCATTGCCAAACTGCATGAAGTAAGAAATTAAACTGTTGCAGTACTTTAAAAATGTTTCACCGGTTTGTTGAAACTCTAGCATTTACATTCGTTTGTTTTAAAAAGCAAATGAGTCGTTAACTCAGCAAATAATTGTTTGCAATCTTTGAGAGGAAGCAAGTAGAGTGAGACCCTTTTTTAAATGCTTTTAATTTTCGCGTAAACAATTATTTTAGCTAAAACAAGACAAGAAGAAGTCTCTTAGGTTTTCAGGTTTATAATGTCAACCTTTGGTTTATTAGAAGTCAAAATACTACTACTAGATACGAATGGTAACACATATTCCAGAAAGGAACACAAAAGAATTTTGTTTTGGGCAAAGATCAGAAAAATATTGATTTGATTTGATTTTAGCAGAATAAGAAAAACGTAGCTTACAATCGGAGTCACTGTTGGAATTGTACATGTTTTTAAATAACCGCTTGATGCACTAAATCTGTTCCTCAAAATTTGATTTCGATCTGAGCACTCATATATTTAACTGTATTGAAATCAGTCTATTAATTGACAAATATATTAGTTGTACTGTATTTCAAGAGATTATTAACTTCAGTAAATGTCGAAAAGCAATCCCCAATTAATTCCTTAAATCTTTTAATAATGAATATGATTGAAATAATAACAAGTAATTTGATATTAATTTAATTAGTTGTTTACCATTCAAAATATACGACGAACAATTACAGACCTTGCCCTTACAAAGTGTTGAATTGCTGATGCCTTTGACATGGATTCTACCAGATCCATGAATTAGGAATTGTTTTATTTGCCTTCAGGGATCCAAGCGACTGCAGTGATCAGTTAGTTGCGGTAAGGGGGGGTTTGTTTATGTTCTGAATTGTTACTCGCGCCGTAACTTTGGCCGTTTTAATTTGCTAAAAGTCATTATAGTCATAGTTGCTGCCATCGTTGTTACTGGTGTACGAGTATAGAAATGACATTCCAGGCGCAATTGTATGACATCCATACTGTATTTACATCCATCTTGGATGTACTTTATCACATTTATGAACTTTAACGTTTGTATCTCTAAGGACCTTAATGAGATTTTGTTCCCTTTTTTGCCCAGACAGAATAAGAAAGAGCGAAAAAGGAAAAATGAAAATGGCAAAAAACAAAAGCGTACATTAGAACCTATGATGTCGGTATGGAAGGGGTTGAGTAAAAGTCACATAAATATTAAGCTTTTCCAGTAGTAGGGGATGTAAGCCAAATGTCGATAGCTGCCTCCCCATCGTAAAATAAAAGCAGAAACAACATTTGGATTTGCAATAGAGTGTGTTACATCTGCTTGTTCACTTTCAATAGTGGGCTTTGACTGTTTCTAATTTGCTTTAGCAGAGACAATTATGGAGCTTAGCACACTTCTCCAAGGCGTAAAGCAATCGCAACATTTTCGTTTATTTTTTGCAATTATGACCGTGACTGCTTTATTCTTTATTATCCAGACATTTCTTTCAAGGAATAACTCTCTCTCGGTTCTAGCCTTGAAGCCACAAAAACTAATTACAAATTTAAAAGTAACTTTTTCCCTTCCTGCCGTAACTGCGAGATGCCAAAAAGGCAAATAATGGACCTGTAACAAACAGTTCACATATAAATACACTTCCCACCGCGTTCAGTTTCTGTCAACAGTAATGTCGGAGGAACTGTAGATTTAAAGGGTTAAATGAGTAAAACAGTTTTTGAAGCCCAAAGTAATCTATGGAAATAATGTAATCTTGGTATACTTTAATTTTAGTCTACCATCCTCCACAGCCTAATTCGAAGTTAATTTAGGGTCGCCTATTTGCTTGTTGCTTAAGCTGTGTGTTGAGATGGGCATTGAGTTTAAGTCAAGTTTAAGTTATGCATTGAACATTATTGGAAAATTTTGTATTTGTTCAAAAGCAACGGAGCTGTGAACAAACTTCCTCTCTCATTCATATATATATTGAAATAAACAGTGCGGATCGAAATGATTTCATTTGATATCTTACAATTTCGATCGCCTCCTTTCAAATCGCGGTTTTGATTCGATTCAGTGGTTCAAAATATCTAACTGGAACACAATTTATTTGTTATGTAATTCGCTTTACAACACCCAACATGCCTATAAAATCTATAATACAAAATCAGTAATTTGGTTTCATATTTATCTTGGTATTGAGCCTCGATTACAAACCCGATAAAAAATTACAGATTGGCGTTTGTCAACAGCTGTACGAGTATATAAAAGTTGATCGGTGAATGTCGGAAATGAGCAATGATGTCAATTTTCATTACATAAGATAAACACTGTGAATATAAATATTATAAATATAAAAAATATAATATTATATATGATATGATATACATATAAATAATATAAAACTTTGCAGAAATCTTGCTTATTTCAAGTTTTTTTAAGCGCCCTGAGAACTTCCATCTTTACAGCAGAATTATTATTATTTTTGATTAGTAACATTTTCTGAGTTAAAGCCTAGAAATATTTTTCAACACACATAAATTTAAATAATTTATTCAATGAACGTTAAAATTATTTTTGGATATTTTTTCATAACGACTTTATGTGTAAATTCTGAAATATTATCTTAATATATTGTTTAATTTTACAAGTTGGTCGAAAGGGAAATTATTTATCCATCTTTAGAATTATGAGAAAGAAGAGCTAAAAAATAAACCTTTTTTAACCTTTATTAACTCTGATAAACTAAGGTTAATTTAAAATTCTTTTTTTCAATTCGATAGAAACACTGACGGACCGTGGTCAGTATTTGAGCGGCGATCGCTTTAATGTCTCGAACGAACACTTCGATTGGTCCAGTAGTCGAATTATCGGCAAATCTCATAAAAGCCTTCCAAACTGTGACGCTCGGAGTCATATCAAATTGTGGGTCCCGATGACTGAGTCTAAAAATAGAGTACGCGCAAGCTCACTGAAATGAGAGAAGTCTCCCATATCTCATTCAGTATTTAATATATATATTTTTTTTAATTGTAGACCGACTGTTTTCTTTCTTCTTCATTTTTACTTTTTAATGTATACAAATAGTAAAATAAAAGTATGATTCTATATTTTTTCGGGAAGAGCTATCCAGTGAATTTCGTTGGAAATCTTGCATTTTTTACTTTACCGAATAAATTTTGGATGCCAGTTAAATGCCGTAAAGACCAGCATTCTCAGAAAAACAAATTGATGCGAAACGGGTTTCTCACACAATTTTTAGTTGCGTTCGTTTTTTTCTCTTCCTTTTTTTTTTTTTTTTTTTTTGAGGCAATGTTTTGTGATTTGTGACGATTCGGTTATCTTTTACCCAACTACTTTTTCCCACTCGCAATACCTGCAGTCCACTGACTACAGAACGATGTACCGACTAATCGGCAGATAAATGGAAGGACCAAAATTGTCTCGTTCTCTGGGTGATTGCAAAATCTGGGTGGCCACATTTTTCTTCTATTGTACAATTGTAAAATTGTGAAGATGTATTTCGGAACGACTGATTTTTGATCATCTATGCAAATTTGAGCCTATCTTTTTGTTTCACTGTAACTTTGTTTTAATTTTGTTGGTTATTGTTGTCCGATTTTCTGGAAAAGATAAGCATTTAATGGCTATAATGACAGGAAATTCTCTCACTCGCATATTATTCACTGGAAAAGCGATATAGGTTTACAGTTTTCTAATGCCCAACGAACAAACGCGGCTCCGTTTTTAGACCAAATTTAATATATGAACGCAATAAATTCAACCCACTGCAGGTAGCAGGACAGTGATAGAATATTAAAGAATTACGAAACTTGCAACTGCGATGGATGCTGGTGTTAATAAAGCGAAAATGTCAACCTTTTCAACGTAAAGCCTTTTTTCTGCAATTATTGCTTACAAAATTTCCCTGCACATCCGCCTCTAATTAACTTAGCATAAAAAGGCAGTTTACCTTTGCGAATATGGAATGGATTTCCGCTAATCCTTACTGGAGCTATATAAGGGGTCTCCATTAAGGAGTTACCTCTTCTTGCCATCTCCCAATGCTCACATTTATACCTTTGTGTGAATATTTGTATGAATGAATCTCTTGTCCTATCGCCTCTGTCCTTTTGCGCTGTTGGTCGAGCTGAGTGTCTACATGTAACAGTAATGTTGAAATGTCGTTGCTTGTAGTTATCATTTGTTATTGTTCTCGTATTAAATTTAATTTGTTCTCATCAAGCATGTCCTTATGCCTTGTGTCCTTGGCTCATTGCAGTGAATTGCGTTGAGTCTCGTTTTATTCCTCTTGGACTTGTTCAGCGTTGTTGCAACACTTGCTGTATTATAAATAACGGTCATTATTCAATGTGTCAATGTCATTCGACTGCATTAGTATGTGTCCGTTTGTATGCGTGTGTGCCAGCGTTGGGTAACAGCAGCGACGACGATAACATTTCCGGGGGCTCTGGACACTTACACTTTTTCTAGGGCAATTCAAAACAAGTACGACATCAGTCAGTCATTCACTTCGAGTGCAAACATACAATTAAAGTAAAGTTGCAAGATGCTGAAAGCCAGTACGAAGAGAAGATTTCTCACACTAAAATGTTGCAGCGTCACACGTCCTTCTTTCCTCATAGATAATAAGGATTCCAAATGACTAAATGCAATAACAATGGCATTCCCTCCAGCTCATGTGAGAATTACATATTTTTGTATAAATGAAATGTGACATCGAGGAAGCGGAAGGGTGATTTAGCATAGTTTTAACGACCCCATGTAAAGCCCATTAAAATAGAAATCTGTTGGCCAATAGCAGAAACTGTGAGAAATGAGTGAGGGGGAAAAACGTCCCTAATAAATTAAATAAAATGACTGCTTGAGACCATCCATCAGAATAAGGATACCTTTTCAGACCAACACATTTATTATCAAATGATTAAAGCGGATATATACGAGTATACTCAGTATTGAAATTATTTGGGAAAGTTATGTTTAAGAAATTCAAATATTTTATACTTTTTTTTTTTGTCAAAATTTGAATAAGTTGAATAACTAGCATTTGTTGTTATTTTTATTCTACTTTTTTCCGGTCCTTCTTATTTCTGTATGAAAAATTCAAGCTCGAGATCTATATTTTACTTGGTGGTCATCTCAAGGATTGACAAATAACCAGAAATACAACCAAACCTTTACTGAGTGATAGCTACAGACCCATAGAGTAGCAGAGGTGGTAAGATAGGCCTCACCTCCTCCAATGGGGATTATGTTCCATACTAGCATAACCAATTTGGTATATCCTGGCTGCGAAGGATTGACAATATGCGGTAGTACCAATATTGTCAGCCCCTTTTCCTAGATAGCCCAAGTTTCACTTAGCTATTTCAGACGGGCGTTGGCAATCGCATTGTAATATGCCCAGTGTGTCGCACACCATCGGTAAGGCCCTCACGGCGAGACTCACGTTAAACCCTCGTAGACTTCTGTAAAACCCGAATATTTTTTTCTATTCGTTTAGAGGACATAACGAGATATCTTAATCAATAAGTCCATCTTTTAGACATTCTGGATTTTACTATTTCCCTTTCCTTTATGAATTTTACTTAAATTATGTAACGACGTGGTTCGCTGCAAGAACGCTGACACTATTTTAGATTCACGGATTATAATTGACTTTTACGTAAAGGAAAACATATCTCACTATAACTTGCACTGTAGTCATTTGCTCTATAAGATAGTTAATCTTAATCTTTTAATGTATGCCCACAAATTTGTCACAGTCAATTTTTGTCTTTAGAAACAGGGAAACCTCATTCAATACTTGGAATTATCGATCCGTATACGTTGTATAATCCATTCACTTGATTATGCAGAGATACATATTTTGATATTTCACCATTCAATTCTTAGAATTAACTTCTAATAAACGGGAAGATTTTCTTTAAATGTCCTCCTCAGGATGCTGCCGTCTGAATCTGGGATAGAATAGCGCTTCCACGAATCGAAGGTAACACAGTTGGTGCATACTTGAAGTGGACTTCGTATAGGTTTTGCCATCTAATACAACTAAATATGAACATTTTCAGTAAGTCCACCTTAATTGAGAACCAATGAATGGTGATGCGTATAGGCTGACAGATTGAACCAACTAAATGGATATTTCAAACAAAAAACGGATAATCTTACGGGAAGAGAGTCACGCCTGGACTGCACGGGGTTCTGGGAAATTAGCCTGAAAAAAACGAAAAATGTTTATCTCTTCATTTCCCACCGATATTCGCACGTTCTAACAATACATGCGTTTATAAACGACAAAATAAACGAATGTAAGCAAATGTATAAATTTATATGAACTGATACAAACGCAAGCAGCCGTAAAACAACCTCCTAGTGTGATTTGAACGCCGCCTGGAGTACAATAAGTATATTTGTTCAACAGTAAGTCCAAATCTAATAATCATTCAGTGTTCAAATGTTTGGATTTCAAAGAACTTGCCGGTAGTAAAACTGCTGTTACTAGTGTTGACCTTACGTTCTTCCAACAGTTCAATAAAATGTCGTATAAATTTTTATTATTATGTGATTGATAGTGAGAGCTACCACTCCTTTTCTCAGTTTATTGACTGTTGAAGCGAATGGAGAAAACATTAATTGAATCTGCTCAGTGTACAAGTGCAGGAATCCGTTGACGTCCAATCCGCCAGATTCTGTAATAGCTAAAGTGAAATTTTATTAATTGTGTAATTTTACTTATGCGCGGCAACCGTGTAGGTTGGGAGGAGACGAGTGTCATTTCATTACGATTACAATGCGTAATGACACTCAATCACTAATGTACTGCTTAAGATGAAACACGCATCATGTTGCAGGAACAGCAAGTACCGAAAAAGGAGGAAACTCAAAATCATGATATGAAGTGACGTGCAAAAAATCGTCATTCGTGAAATACGACAGAGAATCAGAGACATTGGTAGTGATAGGTTCGCTTACGCTCTTCCTTCCGCTTTCATCTCATTTCTTGCCATATCCCTCTTTTCCTGCTCTGTCAATTTTTATTTCTCATTGTCATTGGCAAAGATTTCCCCAATTCTACTCTCCAACGGGGTAGAGTGACTTGAGTTTTTTACACAATACAGAAAGCAATAACTGCGAACGAAACAAGTGTTAACACGAGTACACATAAACAGTATCAAATCACTGTAGTCGATGGAAAGAAGGGATACTCAGCTCACACTGTATTGTTTTACTCCTGACGCTGATGACGATGATTATTATTACAGTTGTCATTACCATTATCATAAGATGTTTACAATGTATTAATACACACACACACACACACACACGCACACACATACACTCATGCAAGGCATCTTATGCGTATTGTAAAGTAACACCTTCTAACAAACGCCAACACACACGCAAAAACACACACAAAGATTCAGGGATGTTTGCCTTTGGATGTATTAGTTTCACTGGATGCACGTGTTGTCTTTAAGTTTATCGCGGAAATTGAAACGCACAAACTGATATAAACGACAAAATGCGCCATAACAATTGATTCGCTGATGACGATGGGACGTGTGACAGTTCGAGCTTCAGTTTGGGATTATGTGTTATCAATTTCTACTTCTTATGCTTATGGGCGGATATGCATTTGTGTGTAATGGATTTCGCTTTAACCAGGCTGCTGTGAGCTAATCTGCAGTACAATGCTGTACAAAATGAACTAAGTGGCGGCTCGAGAGCAGCCATTTTGTTCTATGAGTCACAATGATTTATGAACTGAAATGTGTGAGACTTTATTGAATGTAGACATTTTTACTTTCAAACTTGTAGCCAGTAACGGTTCTACGAAATTCAATCCTTAAGCGGAAAACTTAAATCTACGATTTATCGAATAGCGTAACCATTACGTGCTCGATTATACTAACTAATCGGCAAAAATATATTGACTCTTCTCACAAAAAAAGAAAAAAAAATTAAATGAATGCGATAGCTTTATGTGATTGAAGGAGAACTCAATTATTCCCTGTTTTGCTACGTGTATTTCATCCTCTGTTGTTACTTGTTTTCGGTTGTCCGTTTTATTTATCTGTCCTAAGCGCATTTACAGCGAAATCGAAGACATGGAGACGGAATTAAAGTTGAAACAAAGCGAACTTCGGCCGGTTATGCACTAAAATTAGTCAAGACCAACTGAGTATGTAAGCCGATATTTTAAAATATTAAATCAACATTTGAGTACGTCAGATCAAAGATATTGTTTTTAGTACTTGACTTGTATAAATTTGTATAGTTTAAAGAACAATTTCTGTTGCTATTGAATTTTTAAATCTATTTCTACTAAAATATTTAGACTTTTGACATTTTTTGGTCGCGGTTAATTTTTTGTAAAATATTGCACTTCTTTTATGGCTTTCTTTGAAAAAGATTTCACTTTTTCTGACACTTCATAAATAAATCGGGTCTGAAGCAAGACTGCGTTTAATCGATAATTAGATTTTTTTAGTGCATTTTGCCATAGAATTCAGATTTGTAAATAATTTTTGTAACGTGATATTCGTTGTTGAAGCTATTTTTCAATTAGCGTTTTCATTGGCTGCTGAATTTTCAATAGTCTGGCGAAAATTTGAGACATGCACTCAGGAAAATTCGGATTTTGTTTCATATTCTATTTTTTACTGTTAAGTTTGCTCTAATGACCGATAAAATTATCAATTTTTTGGTTGTTTTGGTGCGAAATACAATTAAATGGTGTCGTTTTTTAGTCGCCAGATAGGTAAATTTGCTGGTTAAATGATGGCTTTTTTTGTGCGTTGTTTTGGCTCCACATATTTTAATGCAACTGGATTTTTACAGAAAAATCATTACAGAAAAACCAAAAATAATTATAATAGAGGAAACTGGCTAGATTCTTGCCAGCAAGGATAGTTTCTTGCCGCATAGGCAAATTGTCAATATACTAAACCCGACGTTAAAATTATTTCGAACAATTTGGTTAAACTAAACGATCATTATTACCCAAATCAATCGATCAGAAGAGACAAAAAAAGTTCCAATGTCGGAGACAGCGGATAATGTTCATGCCGGCATGCAGGAAAAAGGCTATCAAATCCGAATTAAATGTAATTTGAAGTTGGCGGTGTTTACATGTTGAACATAAGTATATAAAACTTTTCTGGTAGCGGACATTTGATTTGGATGAAAGTAAAGTTATAGCTGGCATTGACAGATAAATTTGCAAAAAACATATGTCATAGACTGTAAAATGGATAAATTTTGTACTTTCCAAGCGGGGAAAATAAAATTAGAAGGAGTCAGGTGATTATTAGCCCCATATGTAGGTGTTGAAACCTTTGTTTGCTTGAGCTGAATTCATTTACGACAAGAGAGCGACTGCCAACTAATAGGACTTTCGGAGCGGCCACCAACTTCTCCGGACTAAACTTAACTCAATTGAAAATATGTGGGGTAATCTATTCTGCCGAACTTATGCCGGTGGTCGCAAATTTGGACCAAGGCGAAAGTTTTCAAGACCATGCGGATGTACTGGGTAAAAATCTGTTTTTTGTATTTCAAAAAATTGTTAATCCACTGTCAACTTTAAATTTTATATGTCTGAAGACTGGACTAATTACTAAGTTTTATATTCTTTTTTAGAAATCACTTTCAATATTACCTTCTCTACATTAAGGCAGCCTTGAATTGATTTTTCTGAACCGTTTTATTGTATGTTTGGTATTTAGTATACAGATGGTTGAACAATTTAATTCGATAATTAAGATTTAATATTATTCAGAAAAAACATTTTTTAATTATTTTTTTTTTTAACATTGTGAAGAATCGGCTCTCTTTCTTTCTCTTAAACATCACTGAGAAATTTTCACAAAAGTTATGACATTTTTTTTATTGCCATTAGTGAAAATATATTCTTATACTGAACATACTTCATTTCCCCAATATTTCGCATATAAAATTTGGTGCCATTATTTTAAGAACATTTTTGAAGAAGTTTTTATGTGAATAGAAATTCTTCTAGGACATGTCGTTTTTATGCCTACCACCGTAGAATGGTGGTATACAAAGTTGTCTTTTCCATTTGTAACGCTTAGAAATGCTCATTTGAAGTCTCATAAATTTTGTATATGTCCGTCCATCAGCATGTCTGTTGAAAGCATGGAAGCTCAGTTGGATGAAGTTCATGACAGACTAAGTTCTATATCGACCCTTCGGGAAACAAATTACTCATACAAGGACTCAACTCACTCATTTTCAAGATATTTTTTCAACAAATTTCCTTATGATTCATTATTAAAAAGCAACATATGTTACATACTTACACGGTTTGGTAGCATATCGTGCAATATAGCCTGGCCGATACAATTAAAAATTGGCCAAGTTGATATTTCATGCTGAGAAGAGGACATCCCCAATACTATCGACCACATTTGCCAATGGTGGGCAAAATCAGTCCACTACAAGAACTGAAACCATTTCTAGTGAACATTTCCAGTGTTTTTTCAACAATTTTACTATTTATTCATTAGTTAAAAACAAGATGCGGCATTAATTGATAGACGCGGTAAGAATCCTATGCTGTTTATTCATAGTTGTAATGAAATGGCTTAAAAAGTTTGAGTCGATATAGGATATAAAAGAAGAAATATCTGACGGCACAGCATCTTTTGCCATATTTCGCAAACGGGAAAGTTGGTTCACTATGAATGGGCTTGACCATACAAGAACAAACTCATCTCTCAAGGGAGCGGTATTTGTTCGATATTTTCCAATAATTGGTGCCCTAATTATATATATTATTCGACCAATATGGGTAGAAATGCCACAAATTAATGCTACTTTTCTCATTTTAAGCTATGTGGGAATGTTATGCATAAGAAGAGGACGTTTTTACCATATGTCATATGTGAAACCAAGTTGCAAGTTTTTGTTTGTATTCACCAGAGCTGCAAAACATTGGTTAGACTAAGTGATTCTCCACTGCTTTGAATCACTGGATTGGTAAACAAAATGGGTTCACCTCAATGGTTCATGTTAGGAAAGATTGGAAATTGGAACCCGTTAAATTTGGTAATTTTGTTCCTACAATTATCCAATTGTTGAAACTTTCACCAAGTACTTGAAATACGCCACATATGCAGAAACTTTCTTTGAAAAAACAAATGACTTTAGCCATTTTTCTCAAGACAGATATATATTTAGGACCCCAGAATCGACGTTAACAGTTATTTAAGGTTTTGTTAAGGTTTGCTGTATTGAATTTCGAATAAAAACCATAAAAAATATGACTTTGTGACGTTTAACAAAAGTTTGAATATTATTTTGGGTTGAGCCATTTCAAAACAATGTATTATCGCCTACCCTTTAATTTCCATTTTCTCCATCAGGTCGGCTCATAATGAATACGGGTTAAAACTTCATATCTGTTTTTTAAATTTTTTTCAACACTGTACTAATTTGTATTATTTTTTTTTTTTTTTTTTGTAATTATCAGAACATTTGTTGTTGCTCCTAAAGCGTTAGTGGAATATAAATTATTTAAAAATGCCTTAAAATAAATCGTTTGTCCGGAAATATATCGAAAACTAAAGTCACATTTGGAAAAAAATTTCCTGTATTACGGCGCTTTAGTCGATTTTCTAAAAATTCCACAATCAATCAAAGAGAAATCTAAAATTTCAACAAATCTAAAATTACAGCATTTTACATTTTATAGAATGAAATTTCGATAGCAACGCAAGTGCCGGTAGGAATAACATTCATATCAAATGTTAATAATATTAAGGGTTTTCATTGGTTTGGTTCGTGATTCGATTTACACCGGTTCAATTCGGAACCGCTTTGCATCTCTGTTATTTACATGTTCTTAAGTGCAACGCAATATTTATTGCGTTTTTATGTTTCACACCGTTCCCGAAGTTAATCCTAAACAAAAATATGTTATAAAAGTACAATTTATCGTAAACACAGCGCCTGATCTTGAATTTTTTGTTACAAAAATATATAATGCACATGAGTGGCCGGTAGCTAATAGTAATTACTTAATATGCTTGTTGTTTTAGAGCAAAATGTGGTTTAAATCATTAGGTTGGAGGGACTAATCTTTAAGTTAATATACATTTCAGTAGGACCGACGTAAATAATTTTTGAGGCTCCCATTTAAGTATTGTCAAATCGCCATGTCGTTCAAGATACCGCGGACTACAATGGACGAAAGTATGTGTAATACCATTCCACTATACTTACCTGTGTTCACTGCGCCATTTATTTATCAACTAGCCTGATATAAACTCCTTCGAAGATATTGTGGTTGGTGTGTTGAGACACCAGTATTCTTCATCCCTAATGCGTGCCATCCCGTCTATGTATTCGGATACATTTCGCTGAAATTGGAGCGGGAATGGCGTTAGCAGTCGTCTGCTGTTTGCTTAAGCAACAAACAATCATCGATCCTTGTGATAAGTATTTAAGTGGTGGATTTTATGCATCCATTCGATATTAATATTGTTTCTCTTATGTTTGCCAGCAGGCACTGTTACAGCAATTGCTAGAATACATACAACTGCAACTTTATGGGGGCCAAGGCTTACGAAGTGGGGTCTTTGTCACACTAATGTCCTTATCGTGCTGTCTTTCTATTGTCGTAGTTGTCATCATCGTCATCGTAGTCAGTGTCATCATCGTTATTGTTATTGTGGTGGGTATTGAGGCTACCGTCGTTCTCTGCTTGACTTGTTCCGGGAGGGAATGGGAGGGTGAAAGAGGGAATAATCACGTCTTTGTATTTTCTAAACTCTATGGCTGGTTGACACTGTTTATCAAACGATTTTCCGTGCAGATACCAAGTTTGTATCCGTCCGTATGGATGCATAGTTATGTGTCATGCTTGGAATTTTTAATATTTATATAAAGCTGGAATCTCCCTTCTGGCCTCTCTGTCACTCACAACATGAACTGAAGATGTTGGCATTTGCTTGACATTTGAGCGCCGTAGACAATGCCTGGTGGTATGTTGCTGTTATTGTTAAGCTCCACCGTCCTCCTGCTCTGTGTTCTGATGGTGGCTGACACGTGGTATGATTTGGCAGTTTGTTTCGATCAAGAGTGAGGTGTTGAAGAAGATCCTCTAATGCAATAACTTTTCTCAGATAAAAATAAATGAAGTTATCAGCTAGAAGTTTATGTGGTAATTAACCATAATTTTGTGTCGAACATAATTGTTCTACTTAGGGATACGTCCGTGTGTGCAGCTTATTTCTTCGTCGAAAACTGTAATGCAGTTTCATTGTTGTTGCTCCTTTGTAGTTAGTTGGCATTAAAGAAAAGTCATTTCCTCACGTATGTTATAAACAAATTGTTGCCGAAAATTGGAATAGCATCCAGTCCGACATACTCGCACACACACATTCAATGCATATCCTTTGAGTTGTCGCCAGCCCCGCACCAGGCTATAGCGTTGAAGCAACGACATCAGCAGAGTCTAAGTTCATGAGTATTCATGCTGGCAAAAGTTAAGATGGGAGACATGTTTTCAGTCGCCTTTGATATCGAGCTACCGCTTCGTTTTTCCTACATGGGGGATTTCACGTCGAGTCAAGGAGGAGGAGAAAAAAAAAAACAAACCTGAAACTTTTTCCAAAACCCTACATATACATATACATACGTACAACATTGCTTGCAATACTGCAAACAACTCACGCTGTTTGCAGGTCGTAAAGAGGGAAATTCCCAATAACAAATCATGACTTGTAAGTATTTAGCCACTGGTATGTAACGGCGATGGAAAGTATTCAAGTAATTTAAGCACTTTTCAACTGATAAATCCTGATCTTGCAAAACCCTCCATCCCATCATCAGTGGCGGAAGACCTGTTTACTAACCTTGTGTTATTTACATGAGGGTTTTCCCGATTAATTGAATTTAGTATTTGGGATATTTTGCAAGGTAATGAGATGCTGACACGGGACGAGGTTGTTGAGAAGCATATCAATATCGTGTAAGCTCCTCACGTTTTCAAATTGAATACACTCGTTTGGGGTGCACTTCCCGTAACTAGATTCCAGTTGCGCGTACATGAACAAATACCATAAGGTTAGTTAAGGCTTTGATGAATCACTTTGTAAACAAAGCTGTTCCACACTCACTCCTTCTCGGTTACTCCCTCCGACAGTCACATTCGACGATAGCTTCATGCGTGCAGGTTCATTTGTCTGAAGACGCAGACTCGAGCAGACCACATGCTTAATAGCCGTTTAAGGGAATTTAAACTTGCATTATTCGAATGCAGGCATTGGGCCCCAGTGCTGATGAATTGTATTGTGCTGATGAAAACGTTCGCAATAAACTGTTGGGAATGTCATATGCGAGGCGTATGCCAAGTGCCGCCATAATGGGCCAAAAGTAATGTTTGCGCTGCCTAAGGACGAAACGGGGTTTTCGGTTGCATTACATTGAGCCTCATTGCAATCTGATTGACGTGCAACGTGACATTTGCAAACGTATGCCACTCATACAGACAAACACATCCAACTGGGAAACATAAGTCCATGCTACGCTCACTGTTCTTGGTGTCACAATCTTCTACACAGATGTCGGTGGAAGGGGGTGGAGCCCCTCCACGCTGTTTGTGGGCAATTAGGGTTTGCAATTTTATGGTGTTTTGTATTTCCAGAAAAAAGCGAAATGGAATTGGTTAGAATTCATTGCATCTAAAGGAAAGGATTACAACTTTAGGAGGTTGGCTTGGCCTAAGAAAGATTGGTATTTAGAGAAAATGTATGACGCGATACTCTTACGAGGGCCGTCCCAAAACTAGCCGAGATAACAAAGAAGACACGAAAAAGTTGGACAAAATTTTCTTTATTTTTCAGCATAATCTCCTTTGAGCTCAATACACTTTATCCAGCAATATAGCTTCTACTGTTACACTCTTACTCTTACACTCCTTAAAATGGTCATCAACCGCAGACTCCAACTCTTAATTGTTGGCAAATTAATTTTGGAAATAGAAAATAGTCCGGGGGAGCTAAATCTGGCGAGCAAAGTGTTTGATGAAGCAACTCGAACTTTAATTCATTAATTTTGACCTTCGCAATAGTGGATGTGTGAACTGGAGCACTCTCTTGAAGAAACAACACTTTATTTTTTGCTAAATTCGGTCTTTTTCCATAATTTCATCACCTAAATGCTGCAATAAATTAGCATAATATTTGCCGTAGTTGGTTTTTCCTTTCTGAAGATAATCAATATGGCATGGTCTTGTCTGCAGATGAAACCATCTTCGCCTTCTTTGGACGCAATTCTCCCATTCCTCTCCACTGCTTCGACCGTTTCTTTGTCTTAGGTCTGAAGTGGTGGACCCATGTCTCATTAATGATTATAAATCGACGCAAAAATTCAGCATTATTGCGGTGAAACATCACCAAACATGCTACTAAAATGACGCTGTTTTTGCTCTATTGAAAGTAAGCACGGCACCCACCTTCAAATCTACGGTGAGTATACGATGTATAAAATTTTTTAAAATGTATTTAATTTCAGCAACTCATCCAATACCATTTTGTGGATTTTCTTAACCGTGTTTAGCGTGGACGCCTCAATTGGTGGACCATTACGTTGTTCTCCTTGGCAGCTCGTACGACTTCGTTTAAACTCTGCTACGTAATATTTTACAGTCGTAAATGAAAGACAAGACTCCCCCAGAGTAGAATTTAGATCGGCTTTAATATTGGTTGGACTGAGACCTTTTAAATGGAAACATTGAATTACATAACGTTGACCAATTTCCATGCTTACAAATTCAGAGAGATCGTTTACTTTTGATGACTCAAATAAAAATACATACAACGTGAAAATTTAAAACAAAAGTTTTGGTGCCAATTTTCACCAAAATAATTTTTTCAAACTACTGGTCTTTTCGGACCGCCCTCGTAGGTGTGCTCTATAGTAGTGTTCTATTCTTATGTCAATGCAAAACAGGCAGCGAAGTATATGTGTGGATGGATATCTTTAAAGCACCTGTTAGAAATCCTTTTAGGATAAACTGAAGAAATGATTGCTGTCCCACCTTTGCTTGAAAATATAGCTCGGCAAAATTAGATAGGAATACATTCCTCCCCCACTTCAAGTGGCTGGTTTGCTGGAGTAACGTCGCCTTTTCATGGGTCATGATAAATTAAAATCAAATCAGTTTATTATTTTTTCTAATACTAAAGTTGTTGGTGGCTTTTTTTTTTTGAAATTTTGGAGTCTTATTTTGGGTACTAACTTCGATGTGTCGCATCATACTTCTTAATATTTTCTACATAGCTCTGCTTTGTAACAGGTTATCGACAATACTACACTGATTACAGTACATTACAGTGTACCTGGTAGATTCGGTTCCGAAAATACCTCTAGCAGGTATTAGAGTGACAGAGCCATAGTTTGATCTGATCCGAAACTTCAAATGAACTTTAGTACGAGAGTGATCAAAAAAATAACCGTTATTTTCATTTTTTTTTTCAAAAAGTATTTATTTATTCGTCAATTTCTATTTTATTTCCTTTAAATTAGTCCCCCTCAGATATAATACACCTTTGCCAGCGTTTCTTCTAACACTCGAAACACTTCTAAAACGCGCTTTTTAGCATCGCCAACAGCTCCTGTTTCGATTTTTCTTTTATCTTTTCAATTGTAGCAAAACGCTTTCCTTTCACCGGTGTCTTCAGTTTTGGGAAGAGGAAAAAGTCAGCGGGGGCCAAGTCCAGTGAATACGGTGGTTAAGGGATGCTTTCGGTTTTGTTTTTGTGAATGTGTGAACTGGTGCGTTATCATGGTGCAAAATCTATGATTGGTTTCTGTGCGTTTCTGACGAATTGCTTCGCGCAAACGGCGCATAACTTCAAGGTAGTATTACTTAATGACCTTACGACCTTGTGGCAAGAATTCATGATGCACCACGCCATTGCAATCGAAGAAAGTAGTGAGCAAAACCTTCATATTTGACCGAACTTGACGTGCTCGGGCGACCAGGAGGAGCATCGTCATTGACATATTCTCGGCCTTCCTTAAACCAGTTATACCACAGTTGAACTTGTGTTCTGCTCATAGTTGACTCGCCAAACGCCACAGTCAACATTTCAAATGTCCTGGCACATTTAATTTCATTTTTTACACAAAACTTAATACAATTACTTTGATCCATTTTTTCGATAATAAAAAAATCGAAGAGCACACCAAAACACGGCTTACCTTTTTATCTGTCAGAAACTAACTGACAATCCAAAATGGAAAAAACCGTTTTTTTAATCACACTTTATATGAGTTCCCTCTAGTCATTTTGACTTTTTTTAGGCTGGCCTTCCGCAATTCTAGCGTTTAATTTGTCCTTTCCAACTAAGACTAAGTAGGCTATGAACTTGAAATATATTGTAGCACTCTGACATGATGTGCTTATATTGGACTTTTATCTACTGTGTATTGAGTGTATTTCGCTATTCAGTCAATAAGTCGTCCTCACTGAATTATGCACAATTATTGTTAATTGCACGCTGCTTGACTGGCTCAAAGCTAAAAGCTATCACTGCAAATATTTATAGTAATATATAAAATATCCCGGACCGACGAAAGCTTTTGCGTATAAAAAAGTTTCTCGTAGACATCGAAAGTCTTATTATTCAATAACCTTTCCCTTTCCATTTATAATTCATGACAGCACGTCACCTATTCCACACCTGCATAGTAAAAATGTCTCCCTAGCTACAGAGTACGCAACCACTGTAACTGTACGTATTAGCTAAATTAGCTTCTACAAAGACTTTTCTTATGTCTCACTCTAATGGAATGACTGTCTTAAGAAAAAAAAAATTAAGTTATCCCAGATAAATGTTTTATTTGCCAACATTTTAGCGATGAGTGTCTGATGACAACAAAACAGCGATATTATTATATTAAACTTAAGTTTTATTATACCGATCTGATCGGAAATAGCTTCCGACTATTCTTTTGATAATATAAAAATAATTTTATAATATTTATTAAACCGATAAACTCATACTAAAAACGCAACAAACCGATTTTTTGAAAGTAACATTATGGGGAAAGACTGGATGTTAGGATCATTTGGATTACAGAAATATTGACTACTTTTTTTGCACATACTGCAGGAGCCTCACTTTGCAATAATTACAGATGGACTGTATTAAATTATTGTATGTGGCTAATAATACGACGGCCGTGGCAGGGTAATTGCGACATGTGACTAGATTGCATATCATCAAAGGTTCGAGTCCCGACACAATCATCAAAAAATTTTTTGGGCGACGGTCGAGTAAGCTTTTACATTATCAAGCTTTAATATTATCATTATCCACACGACGGAAGATAATTTATAATTTTTAATGATCCTTTCAGTTCTACGGTTACATTTCTCAAATTTTTGACCAAAAATTCAGATAAATAGTATGTTATAGCCAAGCCCGGAATATAGTTTTGGTAACTTTTGGAGTATTTGTATCAATTTTTTATAAAGTTCATGTCTACAAGGATTTAAAGAACACTTATATGTAAACATTAGACCAAAGTACCGATATGGGCCTGATTAGCTCATCTTGTTAAACTCCAAAATCAAAGTGTAGAAATTTTGGAGAATACTATAATTAGCGAAATATTGTTAGGACGGTATGAACTTACGCGAGTTGTAAAGCCAGCCAACCATTTAGCCGACAGACGGATGGACATCTGTCGACAGTCTTGATAATGCGGTTCCCCCAATGCTCTACAATTTTTTGGTGACGATATGAAACGATGCTTTATTAACAAAAACAAAAATTTGTAAGGACGAACTCCGAACTCCTCACTCCGTTCAAACATTTTTTTGTTTAATAAGTCGTAGCAAGTATGAGCCACATAACGACATCGTAGAACTACTACAATGTATACTCCGCATTAACATTTTATACTAGTCGGCATCAATGCCACGCTATGAATGAATGATCTTTCAAAATACATTCAAAACTGGAAGTACAAACAAGGATTCCAACATGTCGCAAAGAAATCACATACCATTCTTAATGCACCATCAAATAACGTGAAGAGGGAGGCGATCCAAGTCCTCTATTCCAGAAATATTTTCCTCAAATTTTTCTGCCTCGCAATCCCTACTGGCGAAACTGATAACAGTAATTTCGGAAGAAGACACAGATACGGATGAATGTCGCACTAGTGACTTATGCATGAGCAAACTTTTTCGAATGAAGCTGCCACACACTCGTAACACAGAAAAGAGCAACATCGGGGAATTGACTTTGGCCCACATACACATACTTATCTATACGTCGCAGTGCCTGTGTATGCATTATATTCCAATTGAATTTTGTGCATTTTCCCAAGAAAGAAAATTGAATGAAATTGTGTCGAATGAACGCGAAACGTGTGTGAGTGTGTGAGTGTGGTGGTATGTGTGGAGACACTACCCCACATGCGAACATGTGGCATGCTGCAAGTGGCCGAAATGGATATTTAAATGCAAATGTTTAGGTTTAGATTTGCCAAGGAACCTTTTTGTAGATGTCAGAACAGATGGGGGAACATTTCATCATCTTCTGAATGTAAACAAATGGCAATGGAAAGTGTCGCGTTCCATGGCTATCAGTGCGCTGGCACGATGTAAGAACACTTGTTCATGCTGTCCCAGCAAATTGTTGCCATTTCGCCAATATCTACCTCTACAAACAAATATGTTTTGGCTTCGCATGACTGCCAGTTCACAGATGTAGTGGGGCGGGGGGAGATTCTATGTCAGAGAATTATTGGTTGGCACTACAGCATGATATGCATACTAAGTCATCGCTGGAAATATTTAGTGGTGTGCAATATGTGGCATCTCTGCCTTCCTCTCACAAGCACTGAATTATTTTGCGACGCTTTTGATAGCACAAATTTAGAAAATAAATTGTTGCAACTATTTCGACACCACACTCACATAACAATGTATGGATGGGATGCGCATTTGCTCATTTGTAGTTATGTGGAATGTTTCCCTTTTGCGATTGCTGCCACTGCCCTTTAAACTTTTATACTGTTTATACACGCGGGATCGCTGCGCAAATGAATTGTTCCTGTTGAATGCGACGATTGAACCAAGTTTGCTATTTCGGTTGCTTCTTTTGACTCCTTCGTTTCTTCTCAACCACAAAGCAATGAACGGATTATGTTCAATGCCAGCTTCGGTAACGAACACATTTCTTCCCTTTTATACCATATACATATGAAGCGTACATATGATATATATGTATATACGTATATCCTATATAAAACATATATATGTATTTATATATATATGTATGTAGCACATGCTATTTCAAACGGAGAGCCAAATCACTAACTGTAGATTTCCTCGGATTTTTGAGGACATTTTACATTTAAAACTGGGGAATGCATCGGCTGTAGAGTTCAAAATATCAAACAATCACCAAATTAAACCAACTAGTAGTGATCGTGAATCACGTGAATCATGCCTCTATGGTGGTGATAAATAAGTATAGATTCACCCGAATTTCAAATAAGGTAAAGGTTTCTTCATAGTATTTCTTTTAAGTTTGTTACGCAGCTCTACAAAATCACTGTCCGCATTTGGCATTTTAATACTCTTTCCTGATCCAATCATTTTTTCAAACAAAAAAAATCTTTATTATCTTCTAGACAGCTTTCATCTGCAACGCTATAGGGAAATATGATTATGATTCCTAGCACTTAGCCCATATTCGTTGAAAATTCGAACAAATCTAATGCCGTAATTCATACATAACACATGTGGCGCATTACCCGATTCAATAACCTTTTAAACAATCTGATAATGCTTTGCTCTAAAGACTAATTTACAATCTTTCGTAGGAAATTAATAATATTCGGATCACTCAGAGTCATTATTTGTTATATGTTTTGCCAATGACATGAAATCGGATTTTGAATGAATCTATTATCGCCATCTCTCAAATGGATACAGTTCTTCTACATGGGGTGCAGCTTCCAAGAAAACAAGTTGCGAGATTGGAATTGCAAATAATGTATTTGTGAATAACTTTTATAGAATGATATTAGATGCTCTGGTTATAATTATATCTGGTACAGTTGTTATGTAATCATTAGTTTTCGAGATGTGATGGAAGTGATTTTGTAAAACAGCAACATGAATTTATATTTGAGATTGATTCAAATACGTTAAGTAATATGTTCTTGTAAACAAAGATTTCCAATTTCAAAAAATTTAATATTAAACGATCTCAGAAGCAAATTCAAAAAAAAGGATATTTAGTCAAATTTCTGAAATCTTCAACATAAGCTTATATTGTTAATGACAATATCACTGGTGACTAACAATTGGTCTTCGACTTCGACTTTCTATAATTTGTTATATGACCTATAACCACTAGGGAAATACAAATATATTTTTGTGGGAAGATCTTACTATGTGCATCCTTTATCATGCGACTTCACTGTTTGGTATCGTGGAGCGTATTTCCACATCAACGTCAACTTTATTAATTCCCAAAAACGTACAAAGTTGCTCTATTTATACTAAAATTACTTATTCTAGAAAATGCCACAATATTTGAGAGAGAATACATATTTACATAATAGGTGCAATAAAGACAAACATATTTACAGTACACTTAATTCTAGAATATTCTTATTTACATAACAGGTGAAAAGGAGATAACAATAAACTATATAATAGGAGTGAGAGGAACAAACATAACTTATTGTCGTAAACGTAATTCTAGAAAAGTCCCACCCACATATAAAGAGGGAAAGAGATTACATATATCATACTTGAATGTTCTGGGAGCGGTTATGATGATCTTTCTAGAATGTACACTTAGAGAAATTACACTCACATACTACAACTGGAATTAAATACACACCAGAAAGCTGATTTGAGTTTAGCTAAATCATCACCTTAAAAACGTCAACTCTCGTTCACTCGTTTGCTATAGCATTATTAGTAGAACTTCTGCGTAGCATATATCTATCGGGTAAATTCAATTTTGAAAGAAAACTTTACTGCGGGGACAAATCCCACATCACACCCTGCGTTCGCGTTCAATAATTCAATGTCTCGCACAAATCACATATCTTCCATTGGCATAATTACAGTAATAAGAAAAATGAAGACGTTCGCATTTTTATTAAGCCGCGTTATTGCTATCCTGACTTACCATAGTCGATAATTTGCATATGATAACATTGCCTTAAATTAGAGTTCTTACAGTTGACCATTTTGGTGGAATTTTTATGCCTCATCACTCTATATTCTTCCCCACTCATCATTTCCACAATATTTTCTTCCGCTATAAAAGACGGTCGACCAAGCTTTACTTTTTGTTATGATGCACGTGTTACAACCGGTTTCAGTGCTGCCATATACCCAACATTCCTTCCCTCATGCGGTACGCGGCAGTCTCAACCATACCATAAAGGAGAGTTTGTAAGCTGTGGCAGTTATGTGATGTTGATGTTTCTTTTTGCACAATTAAGCAATTTTTCCTTCTATTAAGTCTCGTAAGCGTCTTAATCGCAAGCAAGTGGTGGTCGGAATCTATACTAATAATGTAGACTACACGTACTTACTTGACACAAAAGATTGTCTTCCATCCATTACCACATGATCAATCTTGGGTATCTTTGTGTGGAAATCTGGTCCCAACTATTGCCACGTACCTTTAGCCAACGAGACTAACCAATCTGGAAGTTTTGTTATCGCGGAATCGCAAAGTTTTGTTATGCAAACTGAGTTTTGCGGCGATTGACTCAAGAATACTTATATTCATTCCTATTTTTTGATCAAAATATCTCAGAATAATTTTAACGTCATTGCCCGGGAAGCATATACAAAAGTTGCCTTTCTTGTTCTCCTCTCTCATCGGGACATGTTCCCAAACATTATTGTAAAAAATATTCCGCCTGACTCTCTTCAATAAAGACGTTAAAACCTAAAATTAAAATGTCTTACGGTATGCAAGAGTTTGTTGGAGTGGTGCTTCAAATGCATTAGCTTGGGTTACTCACAGTTTGTTCTTGGTAATATCAACTTTCGTCAGAGAATCAGATCTTCGTAGAAAAAAATGTCTTGATTTTTATCCATTCTTAAACTTTTATTTTACCCTCGAACAAAAATACGGCAAAACGTAAATGTAAAAGCATTGAAATTTCCATATATCTTATAGCCAAATATGTTTCATGACTTTTTTAAGTCAATTGAGCGGTGTTCATCTGTCTCGATAGGATAACTATTGCAAACGTTTTGCAACTTCTTACACTCGGCATAGGCTAACATTTTGCCAGATCGTAGCCGGTGATTGTATATGGGCTACATCGGCGCAACACTTCTAGTATCTCTCAAACAAATTGAAGATTTTTTCTTACATAAAGCCCAAATTGTAGACAGCGGTTGCTTAAATTTTGTAAATTTTATTGCATTATATAATAATTGGAGCGGATAGCCACACCTCCTTCAGTAACTGCCATGAAAATTACATAATTTAGCCCACACTCCTAGAATTATATTCTTCAATTGTATTGCCACTCCCTTTAGGATATCAGGTTACACAAAATGTCATATTTTTTGTCAGAACTAAAAAGAGTCTTATATTCCAGTCATCGGTCATCCATTCTTTCACCCGAATCTTCAGCTGATGCATGCCTGTTACAGCCTATCGTTACCGGTGTTTAATAGTTCTGCCAGCGGGTCATCGGCCTCCGCAGCTTTGTCGTTCTCCAACAGTGGATACCTATGCCGTCGTCGATGATTATCGTCATTTCTGCCATTTCTTCATTAGGGAGTACAAATTTATAGCGATGTTCCCTTAAAAATAGTAGCATACTCTGCGTGTTTGCGACAAAATTTCCATCATAGTCATTGCTGCGGGGAGTTATGTGCTATAACCTCTATTTTTAATCTGTTTGTAGAATTTTAGGGTTTTATCGCTTATTATCTTGCTTGCCCGTTCTTCTCACATCCATTTCTTCCCCTTAAAAAGACGGTCTGGATCTATTTTCCTTTTTCATTGTAACCGCATAGAACGCGTTACAATTAGCCGCAGCATTACCATTATTATGCCGTATTTTCCCACACATGCAAAGCAAAATTCTTCGGTTTTGCAGTCTGCGACTTTGTCAAAGTCTGCGACTACTTCGATAATATTTTGCAAAGTCTAGTTTTCTTTGCGCCTGCTACTGTAGGTTATTTATTTTCATCAATGTAGTGCACCCTGGCCTTCCGTCAGTCAGGGGATAACAAGGTTGCCTTGTGGAGACCTTTATTCGCGAATGCGGTTCTCTTCTGCTGCAAAAGAGGCCAACCTGTTATTGGAGGCGTTGCTGTCTGAATTTTCCAAATGTTGTTCGAAGTACATCTTCTCTTCCAATTTTGGCTTTAAAATTGTCCAGAATTATTGGAATATTGTAAGCATTCTCAAAATTTGTCCTTGACCTTATTACGTTCCTTCCCGGCGGAGCTTGTGGCTATTCGGCTGCTTATAATTCTAAACAGCGAGATAATGCCCCTCGTACATATCATAATTTTTGGATTGAGTTCATCCTCGTCCTATCCACCGCATATTTTAAATGGTTTTATCTGTATCAAAGACACTCGGGAGTTACCTTCTTTGTAAAGAGTCTGGCCAATTCATAAGTTTAAATTCTTTCTCTTGCATTTCTCTTGTGTAGTTTAAGTTGAAATGAGCGGCTTATTGGGACATCGCATGGGACTGGGCACGACCACCAATCTGTTATAATAGTTGGGTTTCAGTAACAGATATTAATACTTATCTTAGACGCATCGATGTTTGCATGCCATTTATGTTACTCAATATAATCGCCTTCTTACTTTAGCTACATATAGAGGTAGAGGTATTTCCGATGGCATTACCAGGAAATGCTTGATCGTTGCTTGGAAATCGTGGAGAGTTTGGGAAATTCTGCACATGATACTGGTTACTCTTGTTAATCGAATAACAGTCATAGCCATAGTGATCCGAATTTCTCCATATATAGTTGAATAGAATTTGAATGCCTGAATGCTACGAAGGCGCTCATTGCCTCTATATCAACTGCACACTCTATTACCTTGTTTTATTTCTCGTTTTTTTTTTTTTTTTTGTTCTGCAACATTTTCTCCTAATTGATTAAATATGTAATACAAATTGAATATTAGGAAGCATTATAACATAAAGAGCGTTCACGATGGCTGTGCTCGTGCACTTATTCTGCTAACATCTCGTCTCGGCATTGGCGTTGGCTTCCTTGGCATCTCTGCCGTGTATGTTCAAGTGTAAGAAACAGTAGATTACATTCAACCAAGCACTAGCAATTGCATTCAAATAAGTTCTTTACGTTGCTCTCTATTGCCAACGTCATTGTATTGAATTTTTGCAACAAATTCGTCTGGCAACAATGTGAACATTCCATTTGCTTCCTTTTACGAATCTGTTAGTATGTAATCACGTGAATGTAGGTGTATGCAAGTATAAGCATAAATGATAGAAACATGAGTATTTACTTTATTTATTATATACATATATGTGTGTGTTTGTTGTAAATAATATTAGAATAAATCTCTTCCTATCACTTTTAGTGCACGCTTAAAGAAGTTAATCAAACAATGATTGATAACTTTCATCTGAGAAAGAACCATTTTTTCCCAATTTGTGTAAACTTGCACCATTGTGGGAAAAATAACCTGCTACCAGCCTAAGCATTGGTGGGAGTCTTATAGTTTTAGTGTTATTTCAACGGGGAGTGCAACTCAGAAGTTTCCTTTTGCTTACTGTCGGTAGCAGGATATTTCTGACAAAGTGTAGCCGCAACAAGAATATACTAAAAAATCAACAAGCGTACACAGGACTTGCCTACTACCCGTCACTTGCTCGCAATAGCTGAGGATATAAGGACAGAAGAACCGGCAGCCATGTCGCTACCGACTGAATTCTTTTATTCGTAGTCTGTGTAGCAGATAGCTCCGGGAGGACACTTGGGCCATTCACTGTCCTTTGTGTGCGTGCTTATATGTATGTTCGCCGGTTTGTGTGTGCCCCAAGAATCACAACTTGAGCATTATAGAACACTCAAGTCAAGTAAGCAGAACAAAGCTTACGAGAGAGCATTCACTTAGGATGCTCCATTATGCATATTTATATTGACTTAAAATACTTCCCGTAATACTTGGGCCGGCGCTCAAAAATACTAGATTCGCTCACACAAACAATACTATGTATTCCTTTGAAAGGAAGTGCAAAATTTACTGAACAATATCGAATAGCTGCTTTTAAACAGTGAGGAGACTAATGCAGAGGTGCGATACAAATTTATCCAATGCGAAATACCATGAATTCACACAATCGAAACACTAAATAATGTCTTAAAGCATTTAATATTCGGTTCAGCGGACGATTCGAAAAACTAATGGAACTACTAAAGGCTAGTGAAAGCCAAACAAAAGTTAGACGCAGGAAACAGTAAATATAAAAGATGTTCCAAAATTTGGGCAATACTTAAATTTTACGTCATGAACTATTCTTGATGCAAAACGACAAATCGGGTTTATAGAACAGAACAAGAACAGAACTTGGAACAGAATGAGCCCAATTTGAAATTAATAGCAAGTGAATGTCGAGAAACCAAGCAAATATATATTGTTTCGGTACGATTATCTGGCCATCATCGGCTGTTCAGTTAACAATAGTTAACAGTGCTTTATAGCGACACGATATTTCAATTGTGTGTATCCGCAGTGTCAAGATATGGACATCGGCAACATCCGGTATCAACAAACGAATTACAACATTTGCATTAATTATCAGAGCAAGCAGCAAATCTAGTAAAGAGATTTTCAAACCGAATTTCGCCTGCAAATAGAATGTGTGCAAGCTCATTTAATGTAAAAATCTCCCCAATATCCCATTCATGGAATGCGAGTTGATTAAAAGCACCTGTAACTTTGATAGGAAGAAGGTTACAGTTAATATATATTTGTATGGAATTGCCTTAATTGTGGGTGTGGCTATTGAAAAGTATTATTACTATTATTTTTCACTGCAAAATAAGACACGTCCATATATTATAAGTGAAAAGATGGCGCTGTGAATCAAGATATCATTCATGAGATATCGTTTCGGTCCGGCAAGACATTTGACATCTAGTCAACTTTTTCCAACGGATAAGTTTCCAAAGAAAACAAAGTGGTAAATAATATTTGTTAACATTCATGTTGCTGGTTTGTCGATATGGTAATCCTGCGCACTTTAATTTTAATTCGAAGAAGGATGAATTAATTGTTCAGTTTGGCTGGGTGGTGTCAGATGTCCTGCTAAGACCATTTTGGAAACGGAAAAACATTTGATCTTGAAATCCCCTGTGTATTAGGACAATTTAAATGCAACAATTTTATTGTTGGCAAAGCTCCATTGCAGAAACAAGTTTGGTGGAAATTCACAGTTTGAATTTGCCCAATTTTAGAAAATTATGTTTACAATCTGCAAGCGTTGTTCCGCCATTAGGGTTCCTATGTTAATGATCATATTCATATTAAACAAAATGAATATGATTACTCACTACCGATTGCATTAAAAAATTAACTAAAACCAACTGAATAAGTCCTTCCCTCCTTAGGTATTGTTATAAATTCATGTATCAAAATAACTAACAACATTATGTGAGAATAACATTTTATTCCTTTTAAATTTCATACTTCATTGGTGTGAGAACGTGTTTCTGTTGGATTTTATGACAGCAACTTAAATAGAAATATGTTCTCATCTGTTGGCAGGATATAGAGAAACAAAATAAGGTCAAAGATATTGACTGGATAATCTATTTTACCATACTATTTTTTCAATGATTATTCATGTTAAATTTATGTTTATATTAAACGTAACTCCATTACGCACCTTATCTACTGTGAAAGATAAATATAAAGTGAGCAAATTATATTCAAATCCTCGTTGTCGAAAACTAAATTAAAGAGATCTTGTGGCTAAGTTTAGTTTTCTCTATAGACAATTCAATAGCAGCGTAACCGACTTTTCTGCAAAAGTCACCCGTATTGAAGATATAATTATTACCCTGTAATTAAGACAAACAGCTCATGTCAAAGCAATGAAATTAACATTTCATGGATTTCATTTCATTACTGCATTGATGGTTTGAAGCCTAATTCAATTTTGCTTTTCCATTGAGGATAATTGATTCAATGAACGCGCTGTCTGCTTCCATTAAATTTACTTCAATATGAAACAATTTCAGAGCGGGTACGTCGTTTGCTGCTTGCTGCTGACTTATGGCGTTGATCGAATTTTCACTGTTTATATTTGAAATGACAGAGGTATTTTCTATTGAGTTTTAGCCATTTTTGGTGTAATAATAAAAGAAAATTTACCAATATTTCGAAAGCTATTCTACCGTTGCAAATAATTTAATATTGACTTTCAATGCTATAAGTTTTTAAAAATTACTCCAGTTTTAGGCTGAAGTCACCTCGAATGTATTTTGTCAATGTGAAAGTAAGTTAACAGGGACGAATTTAATGCGACATGTGAGATCCTCATAAACTATAATTCGCATTACAATTCACAGATTATATGAATTTTAATAGCCTGCTTTAAATAATTAATTGCTGACTATGTCAGTTGCGAAAAAAGCAGAAGAAAAAAATAAAGATTGATGGAAGTTTCCCAACCTTAATTGTTGTGTTTTTCATGAGAAAAAAATTCGACGAGACATCGTTTGCTCATGAAAAAATTTAGCGGTAATTCCAATTTTTTTTATTGATTCTTAATATCTTCGATAATATATTTGTAAAGTTGTCAAGTTGTGTCTTTCTATATTATTATTTCATTTTCAAGTTTACAAATGTAGAAGGGCGGTCCCAAAAATAGGCGACCCAACAAAGAAGACACAAAATGTTGGGAACAATTTTCTTTATTTTTCAACATAATCTAATTTTAGCTCGATACGCTTTTTCCAGTGATATTCAATAGATTCTATACCCTATTTATACCTATAGTAACAACTATCAAACTCGTTAATGGTTTTTTTCCTTTCTTAAGATAATCTATGAAAATAATCCCATGCGCATCTTAAAAAACAGATGCCATAACCTTGCCTGCAAATGGAACCGTCTTCGCCTCCTTTGGACACGATTTTCCAATTCCTCCTCATTGGTGGACCATGTTTCATCCACGTTCATAAACCGACGCAAAAATTCGGCTTTATTGTGGTGAAATATTGCCAAACACTCTACTGCAAAATCTTCAAGCGCGGCACACATCTTGTGCACAGCTTTCTCATCTTTAAATCTTCGGATAATATACGATGTATAGGACATTTTGAAATGCCTATAATTTCAGGTACTTCACACACCTTCAGCAGACAACCATTCAATACCATTTTGTAAATTTTCTTAACCGTGCCTGGCGTGGAGATCTCAATTGGTCGACTACTACGGTGTTTGTCTTGGCAGCTCGTACGGCCTCGTTTAAATTCTGCTACCCAATATTTGACTATATTTTTACTATACGTAAGGCTGGTGAGTTTTGCGACCGCCCTCGTATTATCGAATATATTACGAAATAAAGTGTTAGAAATCAACAAAAAAAGAGGTTGCGGTTGCCAAATAAGAAAAAATCATGAAAACTTCGTGAAAAAAAACAGAGACTTATGGTGAGAAAATTTGGCTTATGTGGAGTTCCACGGTGAAAAGTCTGCGTAGTACAATTCTTAAGGCAGAGATAAATAGTACTAAATATTATTTTATTGTCCGATTTATTTTTTTATTTATTTATTTATTTTTTTTTTTTTTTTTTGCATAAAATAATTTACAGCCTTAAAAATTAATGGAAGCCAAACATGCCTCAATGGTTGAGATAATATTTAGTAATAACACATGGTTTACACTATCTTAATAAATCTAAAGACAATTTATTTAGATTTATACAATCGTCAAAAATTGGTTTGAATTTTAAAACAGCCACTTTAACCGAATTTCCGTGATAATGATTTTTCCATAAGCGAATACGCATCTTCTCAGAACTTAGAACTCGGTTGTCGTTTTACATAAAAAGCAGTACCATATTTTTAAGCAGACCGTGCTGCATTACAAGCGCCGCCGGTAATAGCAATAAAATTTCTTATCTTTTACGGCGCTTTGAAAATCGTTACTTCCCTAGGCAACACTTATTTCAGCGGGCTAACATTCACTTAATTTTTATACTCAAGCGTCTACTATTATTCGACAATACGATTGTCGAGTTTCGACAGATAGCTAAATCGGGGCTTGAACTCACTATGCTCTGGGGAATAGTGGCGTGTTCAATAAAAAAATAATGTCTAAAAAAACAAAAAATACTAAAGCTCATGTGGCAGCAATTAAGTGCGGGGAGGTCAATTAAGTTAATTAAGTTAATTATCGTGACTTTTTAGTGCTCATCGTTGACCACCCACAAATAACACTAAACAGTTTCACGCAAAGCCAGCTTCGGCTATTAAATTATTTCATCAGTGCTCCCCATCCCTTAGATATGACACTTTGTCTTGTTTATTTAGGGGCAACGACAAAAAATTCAAATAGTCCGGGAAGATGTTTATCTGATCTGTGACCTTATTAAGTGTACACGTATATACAAGGTTATCCATTTAGTGCTTTCAAAATCATCGGTCCGGCAAGGCTGTCATTTGTTAAATATCTGAAGTGTTATTTAGTTAGTGAATGCTTTGCCATTTACGAACATGGATCGTTTAACAACCGAAGAATGCGTAAAAATAGTTAAAGCTTATTTTAAAATTGGCGGTTAAAACCTGGGCACTTTTTGAGCACTACGGGGTGACTATGGTCGTCATAATCGACATACTGCGTAAGGAACTTTTAAGATTAAAAAGCAATTTGAAGAGGCTGAAAGCGTTACAGATGTGATCAGGCCTGTGCATCATCGCAGTGTATGCGGATAATACGAATTTGTCTACACTACGGCATTCTCAACAATCGGACCTATCTTACGGCTTATTATGGCGTATTTTGCAATTGGATTTGCACTTCCATCTATATAAAGTCCAACGAGAAGCTTCCAGAAAGCGTAATTTCACGTCAATTGGCCACCTAGAATATGCGATTTGACATCGGTGTGCAAAGAAGTGGTTGGACCACTCCAGTGGCTGTCATTGAATTGACATTGTATTTCGCACATTATGGCAAAGTCCAAGCATTATAATGAAATAAAATTTTTATCGAAATCGTACCTTGTGCGTTTTATTTAACTTTACTTTTAAGATCGAAAAATGGATAACCTTTTATTAGTTATTGCCGTAAAGTCAAATGTTGTTTCCAATACAGACATTGACTGGCATGATTTGAAACTAGGATATTTCCAACAAATTTACAAATTATTTATCAATTGAAAGAAAGAAATATGTAGCGATGGTGTTTAGGTACTGGAAAGAACCACCCTATCTTAAACACTGAGGTGTTTCACTTCAGTTTTTATACATTATAAAGGAAACTACAACTTTTCCACGACGGTTGATATGCAAGCTCCGTCACGGACAAACTTTAGATCCATCCACTTCTACCGAAATTACACCGTTTGAGAATATTTAGCTACCTTCATCAAATTCTGTTTAACATTTTGAACGGGAAACAGTTGTTGGTTTTAAAATATAATATTATTTAAGAAGAATGCCCACAATTTAGTACCTCTCATACAGAAACAGAAGGTCATACGTTTCAGAAGCGAATTTCTCAGACATATCTTTGAATTAATATGTTCGCTTAAGCCAGTGTTAGGATAATCTTAACACTGGATGACATGTGATCTGATACCATAAAGTGATTATCTTTATGCATGCCAACATTTCAACCGATACATAAATGGACAGATCTGCTTATTAGTCAATAAATATACAATTATTTAGTATTCAAAACTAAATATTGCACATTGATTTGACTCATTGGCTTGTTTTAATTGATTACGATGCAAGCCAGCGAAATTTCGGCAAAAAAAATATAATGCTATATGTAAATATTTTCGCCTGATTGAAATTTCTATCCAAGTTTTTATTATTAAAAATGTTACAAAATAATAAATTTTAGACATGTACTGCGATATTAGCGTGACGTGAAACAACTTTCGACAAACTTTCCTCGTTCTGTAACATAGACGAATATATTTTCGTCTACATCAATATATTAAGGCGCTTAAATGATATTCTAAGAAATCAGCACTTGAACATGGATTCGGATACTAACGCGGCGTGTTTTTAGCCAATATTGAGAAACACATTTTGACAAATTCATAATGTCCTTAAATATGCACAGTCCGCCTTTCGCATCATGTCACGGAAATTCTTTAGAACTATCGGTGTCGGTGTGGAAATGACAACATCTCCTTACTCAACACGCTCTTAAAGGATTTACTTAAGAAGTTACTTTTGTTATGTTAAAAATCTTTCCCTTACTTTATAGCTGATAATCAGGCATTGCCAATTCTTTAGTCCTCCCTTCCTCTAACACGCTCTCTCTCCTTCTCTATCACTCTCCCTCTCTCTATCTCTCTCTGGCAACGTTGCTATGTGTTCACTTCAAAGACGAGCACTTACATATTTACATAAATTGTAGCATTAAATGAATTTCCGTTGTTGATTTTGGCCTCCAAGTCCTATTTCGGCGTTTGTATGTTTATGTGTAATAATTCGAGGAGCATGATTCCCTACCCTTAGCACACTATAAAATGCAGAGTTTTATGAGGAATTGGGTGGAAGGGCCTTGGCTTGAGTAACATTTAGTAGACGACTTGGCAGCAAGAAGTAAACAACATTTAAACCGACAATTTATTTAGTTAGTATCCCGTTTGTAGCAACAAGGGCAACAACAGAAGAAATGCCAGGAAATGTCCATTAACTGTTTCAACTGGAAATTCTTATCGATGCGTTTTTGCTAGAGTCGCACGGAGCTATTCGGATTTGTACGCTAATGTAGTATGCAATATAGTACGCAGGACCATCTACTTATAAACATATATAGAGACTTGTGTGCTCGACAAGATGATCCCCAGTTTCGAGCTGCTGTTGTTCTTTACTGTGTTTAATTAAAGGCTCTTATGGTAATGGACCATTCATCCATTGGCCACTGATGATGAGCCATCGGACCAAAACGGGGCGAAAGGACACTGAACAAAGCAAAAACCATGGATGGGTACTCGGACAACAATACTAGACATTCTCTTATTTTACAGCATTAAAGATGGCCAAACAAAGAATGCGAGAATGAATGTGAGACAAAGCTCGGAATAACAATAACGGAAAATGTACCAACGGATGAACAAAGACAAAGAGCACAAATAAAAACATGAAAATATTCCGTACGAACACAAACACTCGACTTCCTACCAAACAAATAGACATTAGTAAAAGAATGAAAGCATTTCTCTTTATATTTGCGGTTGCTTAAATGGAGCGAACACAAGCCGTCATGTGAGGCTAACATAGCGGACACCGACTTCAATGGACACTTTATTTGTGACGAGTGCATTTTAAAACCAGAGTCAACGTTGCGTATCTGTCGAAAAAGACTTTTCTGTAATACAAAGCCGATCACGCCAATCCTATTTAAAATTTGTTCTACATGTCCAACTAATGTCTTAATTACTTCTACTTGATTTCCATTTTGGGCTCCACTGTTAATGTGACCAACCAAATATTAAAGTGACTGCCGCTGTAAACCGTCCGTGCGCAACTGGGTAACGACTGCTCATACTACAAATATACAGACACCAACATGACATGATGTAGGGTGCCACACATAAACTTTTTGTGCAACTAAAAGGAAAAACGCTCGCAAAGCTACTTTCAAGGCTGGCTAAATTTATTGTGATTAAAAACAACTGAAGCTTAAATCATAAATAGTGTACTGATGGGTCTGCTGCCAAAGAGTGATGGAAAATACAGCATTTTTAAATTCCACAGTTTAGCATCACTTGCGGGTAGTGAAAATTTTCTTAAAGACTTTTATATGGAATATATATGTAATATAGTGTATGTTCGTACATCAGTGTAAAATACAGATGTAACTGTTCGTAGATGGTGGAGTGGTTTATTTTGCCTACTGCGCGGGTGTTAATTGCTAATTAAAGTCCTTTGTACGTGACGTTGACCAAATGAAACCTAAACAACGTCACTGCTGGCAAATATTTACATGCTAAATAGCCATCCCTATGAAATAGGAGTATCAGCCTAACGATGGTGAACCGCGCGCTGTTCAAGCTAACATAGGAAAGCCAAGGTTACCATTTCAGGAAAGCAGCCTACAACATGAGAACGAAATAAACCGCGGTGTTATCTTCGGAAATATAAAAAAAAATATACCGATTTAAGTGTTTGTTTATTTCAAACATCTGCGTCGTTGGAAGAGGAACACTTTAAACTTTGCGCTTAAACGATTCCCACAGTTTGTCGGGGGAAAACTCCTTCTTCCACAGCAGCCGACATTTGTTAAAATGACCGTGTTGGCTTTTACGAGCAAACCGATTTATGTCGCAAAATGATATTATTATTATGATTTGTTTATAAACCCATGGCTAATATTTAAACAGTTGTGTGTTTACTATCTGCCATCAGAGCGCGCAGTGGCACAGTGCAACAGTGCCTGCAATGCACGAGATAACACAATTGAAATCAAATAAATTGTATATCTCGGCGTGTAAACAAATTCGATACACCGAGAGAAATAGTCTATAAAATATAACATAATAATAAAGATCAAGAACATCACAGTTATAGGTTAGATATTCTGCTCACAAAGATTCCATTTAGCAGGACTAAGGAGCACCTGGTGAATAAGAATTGCTGATGGCACTTTATATCATAACAAAGAAGATTTATAAATTTTAGAAAAAAATCTCAATTTATTTAAAACATCTAACTGATATCAAATGGACAAAATACGAGGCAAATAAATTGTTCTAGTGGATTAACAATCACTTTACGAAATTCACAGATTTTTCGACACCAACAAACGGGAAATCTTTTCAAAGTTCAAAATTACTTTACATTTAATTTTGACTGGTGCCCAGGACAAAGAAGATATGCAAACTTAGTTCATAAAATTTACCAATGCATTAGATAACTCACACTTTGGATTTGGATAAAAATGTCATTTTCTAACCATTTACAGTCAACTACTATGTGAAACGAAATCAAGTATACCCTGTTGGGGGAAACACTAAGTTTGTCATAAATGGCTATAAAACAGAGGCCGAACTGCTTGAGTTGGAAGGCTGAAATTACACGAGAAAGACTCATAGTCAAGGCAGGTTAAATTTGAAATTGATCAAATTCGGTTCAATAGAAAAGAAATAAATCCACCACTGTTGCTAAGGACTTTTTCTTCCAAAACGTTTACTATTTATTCGTCGACTAAAAGAAATATACGACGATAGTATACAAAAACTGGAAAGAAGCATTCCACCTCATATAATCCGCTATTTTGGTTAATACAAATACTAGGGCTGGGTGATTAATAGATTAATCACTTAACTGATTAATCGTAAATGTGGATTAATTATATTTATTGTTAATCGACTAATCATAATTTTGATTATTCAAAAGTCACGATTAATTGATTAATCGAACAACTGGTTAACCAGAAATTGAATAATTGAACATTTCTTATTTTTTGTTTTATTATGAGCCACTCAAAATATTTCAATAAAATTTTTTTTGCCGTTTGAAAAATTTTTCTTCCTGCCCAAAATATTTGAAATTTGAGTAAATTATTGGAACTCGATTATCCAAAATTCAAAATTCAAATATCTGAATAATTAGAAGTCTTGGTTAGTCGATTAACTGATTAATCATTTCCAATGGAGAAACGGGAAACAAACAATTGTTACGGCTGATAGATACAGAGTAGAGTCATGCTAACTCAATTATCTTTGGAGGTATCGACGTAATTGCGGGCGAGATCATTGGGAGATGTTAGATAAAACGAATTTCCACTAGAAAAACAGGCAAAGTCTATAACGCATTTATGATAAGGGTTGTTTTTCACACATTATCTGACTACGAGTCGGCACATCGTTAGTGAAGTTGAAGATGTTAAAGACGTTACAAGAGAGACAAACTGGCTCAGGAGAAAATAAACCCTTATAAAATGGTTAATCTACTACTTGGCAAATGGACTTCCTGGAATTTTTGTTTCCAATATTCTCATTTTCATTTCATTTTCTCATTTAAAGCGATGACGGTGAAAGTTAAGCGATATGATTGGTTTTTGTACTCAATCATTTTAATTGAGGACGTGGTCATTGGAAAATATTAAAACTATATTTCAGCAAATATTTCATCGAAAAACTAGATAACGTTGACTAGTTTTCTGCCCGACACTAACCTGCCAACACAATCGATTCTAACATGTTTGTTCTTTATGCTTGAACTTACTGCGTGCCCACTTATTTAAATTTTTATTGACTTTTACAACAACGTATAAATTTTAATACTGGTATTTGAATAAAACCGCTTGGAGGTAT
The DNA here is from genome assembly GCA_019455685.1 of Philornis downsi. NCBI lineage: Eukaryota > Metazoa > Arthropoda > Insecta > Diptera > Muscidae > Philornis > Philornis downsi. The sequence goes on from JAHXMU010024693.1 coordinate 110,168, forward strand.
TGGGCAAACACTGGGTTTAGTACATATTTTATGAAAAGTTATTAACAATTGTTTGAGCGTCATACTTTTTTTTATTAGTTTATGGCTGTGCATAAATTATTACATTTATTAGTTAATCGAGCAGATATTTTGCTGCAGTTGTGTACGAAGTACACTGCAATGTCACTAAACTATATTTTACATTGTTTAAAATTAACTGATATGAGACCACATTTCTTATAGGTCATAAAGCGGCTTTAAACCAAAGTTGAATAGGCAAACTAGACTAATTGAATTTCGACGATTCCGGAAAATTCGTTACAGATTCATAAATGTGAATTCATTAATTGTAATTGTTATTTTAACGATGCCCTTCTACAAAATTCGTTTCAAGTTTGCACAACTCTGGCTTAGAATTCTGATAAAGGGTCAAATGACAATTTATTGATTGTAACCCAGCAGCAAATCAGCAGTGTCTATGGTGTGAAAGGGGGATGGTCCTTTCAATCTAGTCATTTAGTAACAACGCTCATATCTATTATCTATTCTAAATCCTAATAACTGGAAGTGCAATAATCGCTCCTACTGTTGTTTTCGTGGCGAACAATGTGCACCCAGACTATGTTGGCAGTCATGCTTGTTTGGCTCCATTACTGTCCTATTCTTTCCTCTTTGTCATTGGAACAATGCCACTTCTTCTTCCTTTTCTATGTGAGTATGTGTGTAATATATGCATACATATTATATGCATATACATAGAGCAATGTGTGAGACTATCCCAGCCAGACAAGTCATTACGTTATAACAATCGAGTATCTTCAAATATATCAAGGAATATAAACACTACATTTTAGACAAGACCAATTTCAATTCATAAATTGTCATGTTCCTTAAATTTAAAAAAACATATAATTATTTTAATTAATACACCAACATTTCTGAGCCCAATTATTACTTTCTTGGTTTTTTTATGAAACGCCAAACACCTTTGTTACGACGCATGGGGGATCAATCCCAGAGCTTCCGGTCTAAATTCAAAATTTACTACAGCAACTTCTGTTTATTTTTTTTCCTGTCCTTGTGGCATTGCCATTCCTTTATAATTTATACGAATAAGTGACATAAACGGCAAACATGGAATTATTCGTAGAAAATTTGCGGATTTACATGAGAAAGTTTCGTACAGTCGAGCTGGAAGGGTAAGACGTAAGCATTACAACAGAGTTGGCTTTTGAAGGCACAGACTAATTTGCGTGAAAATAATAATAATAATTATAACCACCCCAAAAGCCTCAGTTCAAAGTTTATCAAATATTCTTAAATTCGTGTTGTCTTAAATGCGCTGTCTCCGACAAATACTGGACATTCAAGAAATTTTAAGTATAACTCTTCCTGGCTAGTAACAATTAAAAGAAAAACACGGATATTAACTGTTGACATAACAATTTTATACAACACCTTATACCTAATCAATATTATGATTTTGGGAAAAAATATACTAAGAAAATCAACCATTGGGTGTGATAACTTTGCATTCCTTAACAAAAAAACAAAACAAAATATTTATAAATATGGCCGATTAAACTTTGTGTACACTATGCTACAGCGTTCTTCAGGGCAAACAAATTTTCATTCGTTGATCATAATATTGGCATGATATTTCGATCATGGTCGTCAGACTCAATCTGTCAATTCGTACTACTCATTCATATCTAACTAAAGAATGAATAGTCGCTCAATTAGGTCATAATTGATATTAAATTGTGATACACATAATAATTGCATAAAATATATTTGAGTTAATTTTTAACTACAATCTATTATTATAGTTTAAAAATATTCATTAAAAAGACAAATGATAAAATCATTTCACTATTTTCGACCCGAAATTAGAAACGAAACTAAGTTGTCCTTATTGGTGCTGACTGACATATAACGAGATTTCAATCACATCTGATTGAAATATTGAGATTGGAGATCGAATACGAAACTATCAGATTATATTTGCCATGAATGAAGACGGAAGAGCGTCGCAACATATGCTGGAGTTCTGCAAAAAGTTCATTTGATTCATTTATAATGATAAAAAATCAATGATCCTTCTACTTATGGATCTGTATAGAGATGTGTCAATATTGGATACAATAAAAAAGAAGCACTTGGAAATGTACGTATGTACAGTGCGTTCCGGGTTTATGAAATAGCCGCGTATGTCGCAACAGCTGTAGTGGCAGAAACCAAACATGATTATATTCCAAAGCAAAAATTAATGGCTCATTAAAAATAACAAATCGTCTCCAAAAGATAACGATAGAAGTATAATCAGAAACAAATTCAACTTGTTTTCAATTTTGCATTAGCAGACTGTTTATTCCCAGAACCCACGTTTGCAAATTCTAAGATATAAATCCTATATTTATCATCTCCACTGCAATTGAGACGTTTACATGTAAAGTTTTCAATTGTAATGAGATTGAGTGCTTTAGAGTAAACTTTAAAGTCAACTGAGCTATTAGAGAATTTATTTGATTTGCTCAAGTCAGTTCTGATACTCCCCCCATACGTGTAAGACGAGTTTGACTTTACTCAGAAGCCTTTATTTTCTGTAAAGTATAATCTTATAAACAAACTCTGGAAACGAATGCTAATCCCCGCTATTTTTTATACTTTTATAAATCTCTTGACGTAAATAAATGTCAGGATTGAATCCGTTCCTGCCGAAGCATACACAGACTGCTCTCTTTCAATCAGTACTCTTCTTGTAAAAATAGTTTTGGCTCGGCTATTTGAATTAGCTATCGCTTAGTTGTATTAGCGGAAATTTTTCTGCATACGTGTGTGTGTGGTTATATTTCTGCGATAGGGATTTTGCCCATAGGAATATACATTTGCATATAGATTCATTTCATTTGTAGGTAAAGTGAAGTTTAAAGTTTCAAGTACAGTTTAATAAAACACACATAACGCTCCGATTTCGACAAAACTTTTCTTCATTACAATGTTTGAGTTTTGCCATTATGTACGAAATTCAATGACATTTAAATAACCACCTATGGATTGATTGCAGCAGTGGATCCTTTTAAGGTAGTTTTTAAGAAAATACGGCCCAATAACACCTCCAGGCGTTAATGCACACCAAACAGTCACTTTTTCCGGATGCAATGGCCAATTATGGTTAATTGAAAAAAAAGTCCACGCTTGAATCACCAATTTTGTAATAAGTTTTACTACTTTTGCACGCTTTCGATTGCTAAAAGATCCATATTCGTAAATGGCAAACCTTTCACTAAATAAATAACACTTCAGGTAACAGGTATTTCACACCTGACAACCTTGACAGACCAGCGTTTTTGAAACCAGTAAATGTATAACCCTATATAAACACATAGGTATGCTTGTGTGAAGCCCTGTAAATTCGTAATTATATTGGTATTTACTCATCAACAGACTTGAGTTTTTGGGGCGCAAATGAAAGTTTTGGTTGAACTTCAAACCTAAGTACATATATATGTTGTGAAATAATTGAACCCATCATGAAAAGAGATATAGTTTTCCGAATTCATTTTCAAAGCAACATATTTTGATAACCTTATGGGATAAATATAGATATTTTAAAGCTGAACTTTCTCAGTTTAACTTTTCCTTCGGATTGAATGTTTCTCTGCAAATAATTCTACATTGTTCTCTTCCTTTGGATGCTTTAGCAGCATAAAAGGTTTAATACAAATGAAATTATCAACCATATCATAGATTTATATACAATGTAATTAATGTGTGTGCTGGAATTTTCGCCCCAACCCAATGGATATCGTTCTCAGATATGTCTAAGTTAATTCAGTCAAATTTCTATATATGTAAAATTTTAATTTGATGTTTTTTGAAAACAATGGATAACAAATTTTCCACATGCTCGACATTAGTTTTTATTTATTTATTTATTTTTTTTTTTTTTTTTTGGGAAATGTTTTATTTCACTTTTTCTAGAAACCCTGCATTAAAACGAACATATATTTCCCTTACTTAGATTACACAACGATATTTAATTTCTTTATTGAACAATTTTGCCTTCTCTTCTTCTAATATTGCTCAATGAAATTTAAAAAAAGATAGTTCTTAAAAACAGCAACCGCAAATAACCGTTTAAGCAACAATCTCACTAGAAAAGAAATACGAGTAATGTATGAAATGTTCGTTTCTGAATGGATTTTATAAATATTTCATTAACTTCCATTTTGATTTTTATTTGCATAACAATTTATTTGTAATTATAATTTTTGAGGTTTATGATAACAGTTAAAAAATAATATAATTAATATTATATTTATTTTCAAAATCAAAATTAATTAACTTGGTTATAATTCGGTTTTTAAAACAAACATCAATCATAGATTTTTAATTTCTCAATCCGGAGAAAAAAATTAAAAAACCATAAAAGTTTTAGCAACTTGAGTTGTTATTTCCAGTAGGGTAAGGATAAACATTTGGTATGTCCTCGTTTATTAACAAATATTCTCAAAAGAAAACAATTATTTTAAAAAATTTAAAAAATAAAATTTTTATTTTTATAATAAAAATTAGTCGTTGTTTTTAATTGTAAAATATTAAAAATTAATTTAAAAGATTATCTTTAATAATCATTTTATATTCTTAGTAGTATGTATAGTAATCAACAAATAATTATTTTTTTGTAATAAAAATAAAAAAAACAAATTTTATTTAAGTAATGGCATAAAAATCAACGAAGGATTATTTAAAACTATTTATATTTATATTTATTTTTATAGATATCACTTATGATTTCTGGCTGAAAATGTTGTATGCATTACAGTTTTGACAATTTGCTACAATTGTGTTTTATATACATATATAAATATATACATTGTGTTTTATATACGTATACATATAAATTGCGAATTTATATAAAGACATCATATAAAATACACGCCGTTCCCTTACTTTTCGCTTCTGTTCGCAAGCTATCTATGAATATTTTCCATACTTTTAAACAGTAAACAATGTCATCAATTGCTGGCAATCGACATTAATCTCAACTATTAATTGTTTTATTGCTTTTCAATAACTTTAAGGACTGACAGACGTTACATCAAGATTGCAAAAAGTTCAGCGCATAACTGTTTGCAGCTATTAATTGGAATAACGTTGGAATCTAATGCCCGGCAAAACAACGCTCATTTTAGGTATAAAACCGCAACCGGTGGTTCATCGCGACAGCCGGTAAGTTTATATACTAACTTACCAGTTGGAGTGTCATTGGCGGGACTCAAGAGATTTTACTAACTCAAAACGCCAACTGCCACTGGATGCGGTTGCAGAATTTCCGGATTGAAATCAAACCAGCAACACATTTGCGCACGATTCTCAATGAATTTCGTATTTCTGTTGGCAAAGCAACATATTTTGCTTATCCAAGTTATTGACTGGTATGCCAGTGCAATGGCCATCAGGTTTTAAGCACAAGAACGTTCGTGCTAATACCGCAAATAAAGCAAACTTTAAAACATCATAGGTTAGCAGGCTCTCTTCAGCAGGGGATTGTTTTGTGGTCAACTCGTTGCTGCACCATTTTGCCTTGCCTAGATGCTAGCAGAAGAATGTCGAAGGAAGAATAACTGCCAAGAACAAGTTAATTGATGAAAACCGTAGTGTAACCGCAACTAATCAGTTTTCGAATGAAGAGAATAATGAAGTGTTTCCCGTAACGAAACTTGATGCAGTGACCGGGAGCTTCAAGGATTGAACTCATATGTTTCTCAACACTCAGGGGAGGTGTGCAATCGCCGGTCCATGATGACCAGATTGTGTTTTGTGTCCACCTTACCCCAGAATACTGCAATGTGATGGAGTGCAAATATTGTAGCCACATTCTCGTAACTTTCAAGCAGACTATTTGCTTTACTGCTCGCTGTGCATTGTGAATGTGTTGTGGTAAAGAGACTCAATAACGTCAACAGCCACGCTGCCGAATTATCCCATTTTAGTAAATTTAGTTTACTTTTCTGACCTCAAGACTTTAAGCTACGACGAAGTTGTACTTACCGAATTTCACAAGTTTTCACAAACAATTACTTTATAAGTTTATCATATTTATGTTATTCATTTACACAAAGGATATGTCGAGCGCAACTCTCAAAAATATAGTATATATACGAATTTTACATCGACCGTCTCAAAATCACACATAGCTGGATTCTTATTAACACAGCGCAACGCGCAAGTATGAGCCAATTTTAACAAAAGTTATCTCATATATCCCCATTGTTCCAAGAGCGAAACCGATAAAAATTGGCAGTTCTCGTTTTTATACTTATAATTCCAAATCTGAGTCGGTCAATACAAATTTTGTTGGGTCCACTATTTATATGTTTGAGCTTTACACTCAGTAGCCCCGATATAATTGATGTAAAAACGATTTCAGTTTTCTTTTCGAACGTGGTCAACATTTACAGGTTATCTAGTATAATAAGTTAGGCAGGTAACAACTCAAATTATTTTGGTTTAGCTAAGAAGGGTCAACTGAGTTTACGCAAAAAATAGGTTAACTGGGTTTGCGTTGAAGCAATTCCCTGATTTTATATGCCATTTAAACGAATTAATATGCATCCTTTTTGACAACCCAAAATATTACAAATAATGTGGAATCGTATGTGGTGACTCAAGTGGATATAAAAATACGTCGGGAACTGAATTGTCATAATTAAACATTTTTTTTTTAGTACTCTCTAAAAATGAAGGATGAACAGGTTGTGTTGAATTAACCCAAATTAAAAAACAATAAAGGAAAGGAGATGAAGAGACTTCTGTGGTTACAAATACACTTAAAAATGTTTGGTTTAGGCGCAAGTTTTCTTTTCAAGTGTTGCATTTTTCTAACAACGCCTACATTGAATTACAATTGGAATGTCAAAAGTCTTCATAAGTGAGATTTTTTATTTTTTGGTAAAGGCACTGCTTTTCAGTAATAATATCATATGAACAAACTTATTTTATACCGCTTATTTCGACAACGAAGCTCTTTCTCCTGAAATATAGACCAGCATTCTGCTTTTGACAATTTTTGGCATTTATATGAGTGGCCAGCACGTCGCCCATCTTCTTAGGCTTCATCACACTAAACGTAAATACATAACTCTAATCTACACCTAACTTTCTTCCCCTTATATTTCAGACATACTCCCTAAAAGTGTGAATAGCTATAAACCATAGCTGGTAACCATACATAGGCGATCATACGATTTCGGTCCGTTTGGCTCTGCTCCCCTTCTATTAGCCAGCCAATTCTGTAAGTGAAATATGTAATTCGATTTTTACACCTCAATCTCTGGTCATTTGCCCCGGTTCTTTTTAGGTCAAAGTGGTCGCCTATCTGGCATTTTCCTGGTGTACATAAAGTGTGGGCCATTACCTTACTGGGGCACATTACATTTTAATTTGGCTGACCAAATTAAGTAAGATTAAGTACAGGACGATGGATAAGAGATTATCTTAATATCGTATTTGACCACTTCCCAAATGTGCATCAAATAGAACGTAGTTGTTTATTTATAAATAGCCTTCTTCCTAATAGTAATAGCCTTCACCCGCTTAAGGAGCGCCATAGCTAATTGGCAATTATGTTACATCTGTCTTCTTCAAATGCCAAATATAAGAGTGTCATATTTCTGAAACAATTCCAAAGTATCTGGTTTTTAGTAATGTATTCCCAACCATGACGGTTAAGTAAAAATCTTTTAATATATTCTAGTTTATGTTAAAAATCTGTAAGTGGCCAAGTCAAGTAACCAGCTCAAACAAGAAATTTCTTTTGCACATCTCCCACAATTGTGGAAGGCTGAATTGTTATTTGAATTGCGACAAACCTTGTGATTTTCATGTCAAAATGTCGACTTACAGAAAGTAGCTTTAAGGTAGAAAGAAAGCCTAAAATCAAGTGCCTGCATACATTGTTCATTTTAAATAATTCCGAACTAAATTTCATGAATTTGTCGCACTTGAGCATTTTGCTTATTGTTAACTAATCATAACTGTCTCCATCTAATACTAAAAAATTTCAGCTCAAAGTTGTAAGTCGTCAAAATATTGTCTATTACTAAACTTTATTTTCAAATAAAAATACTATTCATTTAACTGCAAAATGAAGGAAATCGATAAATCATGTACCAGAAAATTATCACGAGGTTTCGTGTTCAAACATTAACATTATTTGCTAGAAAGAAACCAATTAATTTCTTTAAAATGTTACCTTTAAATGCTACCTTCGACAGAAATACAATAAAAAGATAATAAAAAGTGTTACTAAGCTGCATGTTCCAGTTTAAAGGCGATTTTGACCGTCAGTTGGAGAACATTTTACTAAACTTGACAATTAGATACATCTAGGTGACTGCTGATTAAATAATAATAGATGGTTGGACCGGGGCTGGAACCCAGGATCATATGTACGATAATCACGTATCCTAACCATCGTTTAAATCATAAAAATTAAAGGTTGTTGAATTCTAAAACCACGCAACATAATATCTTTATATCAGCACACATACGTGGTCGTTCATTTCCAGAAAATGTATTTGTTCACAGTTAACAAAAGTTTATGGATTTATACTTTCCGCACGAAAACTTCATTTGAACAATTACGAAGTTACGAATTTTACACAGTAAATTGTATTTATGCCAGCAATATTTACACAAACTGGCAACAAACTGGAAAGCTACTACAAGTTACAAATGTTATAGTTTAAAAAGGGAAAGAGTTTCTTAGTTTTTACAAAGTCAAAACTGTCTTACTTTTTGTTTAATCTCCCCTTATACTCAAGCTAAATTAGATATTAACTCCACAATATTATGTGAAAAGAGATTATGATTAAAATTGAAAATAGTCGTAATGGAAAGGTTGTACACATTTCTTAAGGCATATTTAGTCATTCTATATTAAACTAACAGCAATTCAAGTCCTTATCCACTGCAGTGCTTCCAGCTTGCTAAAGTGACTATTTCCGTATCAGTTTCTTTGCAAAGTAGACTCCTCAGTCAACAAGTTGTCCAAGCACAAATGGCAGAAGCATAAGCACAAATTCTGCTAACATTTAGAGCGGGAAAGAGTTGTCAGTTCGGAAGAACATACGAGTATGGTTCAAAAAGAGAACGTACTGGTCTAGTGCCATAATCCGACTATCTTCACGGGGACATGCAAAAGTCGAAAAAATTGAGAAGTATTTAATTTTAGCATGAAACACCTCCCACGACCATCATCCTTCTAAGGTCACTGTAACAATACCAAGTGGTTTTACTGGGTCTAGTATACTTTGTCGCAACAAATCCTGACAAGACATTCGAAGATACACAATGTACTTTATGTGGGAGGATTTGCCTACTGGTACAAGATTCATTCAGCAGATGGGCGCACCCCGCCAAATGATTAAGACTCTCCCAGGTGTTCCTCAACATACAAATTACACGCCGCTTATACACAATCCTTCATTTGTGTGACAGACACGTTTATAATGCAAAGTCTTTGGATCGGGGCATCAATGAAAGTGATAAAGGAAAAAGTGGAGAGTCCTTTTTTAACGGTAAGAACGCAAAGGGCCATAATGTAATTGTTGCATGTGCATACTGGTAATTTCTGAACAAAAATGCCACTTTCAGTACTCATTCCTTCCCGTCATTGCTATCTGTGGCAGTGATGGTGTCGATGTTGGTGATGGCGATGATGACGATGGTGATGATAATGGCGTTGGCGGTTGGCTGAAGAGGAGTACCAGCCGCGCAACAAGGGCTGCCTTCATCATTTATTCACCCATCCATCCAACGATTCAGTCATTCATTCATTCATTTGTTCATCAGTTGCTCGTTTGTTCATTCGTTCGTTCGTTTCGTCTAATTAATTGTGTGGTATTTTACAACATTGTTTGCTGTAATTATATAAAGCTTTTTGGAGTCGTACAAAAGAATGACCCAAATACACTAGTAGCTGTTGGGGCCGTTCAAGAGCAACGCGTTCAAACGATGAAATTTGATGAAATTCGCCTGAAATGAAAACATTTTTATAAATGGTGTCAATTCGTATTGTGCAAACCACAAAAATGGATATGGGGGGAGACAAATGATTAAAATGAGCCGCATTAAGCCTTTTGTTTCCAGGCATCCAAATGAAACTGTAATTAAATTCACCAACCCCGTCATGCTGCAACAGCTACGTCGGTGTCAGCGCCATCAATTTATTCGCATTGTGTATTGTACAGTATTTACTTTTTCACTTTAAACCGTTTTTTTGTTCCATTTCAATTTATCAACTCATATGAATTTCGAATAACTGTCACATCAATCATCTGCAAGGACCTGCGCCCCCACCAGCTCAACATTGATTATTCTCGTACATGAAATGATGTACTTCTCCAGTTCCCTTTACAACCCTTCCCCCTTCGCTTGCGTCTTTAAATTGATAAATGTTAATGTTTCGAAGGGGTTTAAATTTCTTAAGACGATGGCTTCAAGGGGGCATTAGTTTGGTTTTGCGTGAATTTAAATGGCTGTCCTTCAGGAACTTAATTAATCTTCCAATTAAACACATTCAAAGGAGAATAAACAACAATGAATTTCACGGTAATCATACACAAAGGATAGATGGCGACACCCAGTAGTCGAGTCATTATGAATAAATTATAATTGATAATAAATTTATTTAAAGCTGTTGATTTTAGAAAACGTGGCTATCTTCATAAGGGTTAGGTTTTAAATCACTGGGCAGGTGCAGGCATAGATTCCTTACCCACTTTACACTTAGAGATCGGCGCTGGTGTGGAATGTAATAAAATATTTGTAAACAAATAACTGTCAATCTATACGGCTGACGACATGAAAATATTTTTATTAGGAATGAATGATTTAAAATGCTAGTCTGACATCGCCACATTCACAAAAAAGAAATATCATTTACTGTAATTACAGTACATTTTTGAAAAAAATTGCTCCAGGTTGCTACATCTCGGCTAAAGAAATCAACATTTATTTTTATATTATTAAAAAGGCAGAAGCCGAAGCAACCACTGAATTGAAAATGGTTCCCTGCCTAAACTTTTCTGCCGTAACCATCTCAAATATCTTTTCCATTTATCAGCACATGAGAGTTGCCAAGTATTATTTGAGTTATGGGCACTTTTTATAGTACAAAAGCACCCACCCGGGTAATCTTTCCGATTTTATTTCCTAACTCATCGAACATTTTTTCAGTGAAATGTTTTTTTTTAATTTTCTACGTGGTTCATCGATGCCTATAAAGGCGATCCTGCTTTATAGGCATCGATAAACCACCTAGAAAATTAAAAAAAACATTTCACTGAAAAAATGTTCGATGAGTTAGGAAATAAAATTCAAGGATGCTGTTATTGTATTATATAAAATTAAAAAAAAAAGATAAAAAACGCTTTTACAAATGCATGTTTATTTATTGGTATTTATATGTTGGCTTCATAATGGTGATCAATATTGATGAACCACTACAAAATTGTAGTCCTCGCAATTCTTGTAAAGTGTATTGCAATCTTAGATGTTTTTTTTAGAAAATGGAATTTCCCAATAGATTGCGAAATTTTGGATCTACCTAAAATTTGAGGATGAAAAAAGCCCTTTTGCTGGCTCTCAAGGTATTCTATAATTTATGATCAGAAAGTAACAGATATTTTGGAAAGCTAATTTGGTACACAAAAGGGGTAATAATTAAAACTGGTGATCTAAATGATTTTAATGTATGTTAATGCGCAAAATGCCAAAGAATTTAAATGTTTTTACAAAAAAAAACAAATAATAATAATAAATCAAATACATTGATTAAAAAAAATTATTTGAATTTTGTATTGTCATTTTGATCATTCTTTCCAACGAACCAAATAAATTTGCTCATATTGTGGGAGAAATATTCATTTTGATGGGCTTAGTTGTGGAAAACTTGGACATTTAAAAGAAATTTATATTTGATTATCATAAATCACTTCTCCAGCATGTTTTTTTAATGCTTATAATTACTTACAATAAAATTCATTTGGTTGAAAAATTGAAATTGGACATAACGCCAATGGGCTTTATGAACATCCTTAAGACAGCCTTAAAGGATACATAAATTTAAAACGACACGTTGTTTCACTTAAGGCAGCATCTCCTTAAACGTTTCGAAGCTCTCGATGAGCATCAGCCGCCGTTTTCTTTGATTGAAAGAAGAAAATCAATACTTCCCGCATATGACGATTATTTGGCACAAAATCATACATATTCACAAAACCAAAGGAATATGACGTTAAAAGAAAATCACTGTTGCAGATAAAAATATCTGATTCTAGGGTCCATTTTTTACACTTAATTACTTAATTATTTAATACAATGTTGGTTATTTATAGCAATTCTTTCTTAGATTTCGAATGTTATTACTCCGTGGTTTACAGTAAAATAATGATGATCTATTTCTCATTATTTCTGCTTCTGCTGGTTGCTGTTGATCTTAATTAGGCTTACCGTTACTCAAAACCAGTTTAAGCTTTACTCATTTATTATAGGCGATTTTTTTTTTTGGAATTCTGCTTTAAAGATGATTACGCTTTGATGACATCTTCCAACATTGAGTTCTTAAGCTCTGTTTATTTCCGCTTCCACCAAGCGAAATTTTTGGAAGGGATTGTATCTGGGGCTGATGCTATTTAGAGGGTTTGGATGAATTTATAATAATAAAGCATCATTATTTATTTTGGATGATTACAGTCATTAGAACCAACATTTTTTCAGATAGCCAAAGATATCAACAGATTACTGAATTGTCGGGATTATAGCCAAATTGGAATATTTTTTCCAGGGGACCTCACATTTTTCCAGATTTGAAGCAGGAAATTTGTTGCACTTCTCCAATGCCTTTTAATCAGTATGATAAAGAATCGTGGTGCAAAGGGATGTAGTGAAATTGTTCTGAAGAAGGATTCCACCACCACTGTGTGGTAATGTAAATTATGGGCACAATCCGATCACTATTGCTTAAAGCCTTCAGTTGGCTTTCCAATTTGACTGTTCAAGGAAAAAGAAAGATGTCGCCCAATTTTGCGAACCTTGAAACCTCTCATCGACTGTCGAACTTTACAACGTGGTATAATTCTCAATTTTTTCGGAGTTATTTATATATTGCCAGATCGTCAAAACCATAGTACCATAACGATGATAAACTGTTGCTGGACAATATCGTAAACTATTGCATTTTCCATAAACAAGGTTAGCGGCAGAAGTGAAAGGTTTTTTCTCTAGCCCACTATAGTTATTTATTTTAGGCAATTTAAACAAAAAAAAAATTCTATGAAATTTTTGAAAGTGAAAAAGAAATATGACCTTAAGAAATGTACTACAAATGGTAGATGAAAACCTGTGACTTGACTTCACGGTACTGTTGATATGTGGAAATTACGAGAAGATATACTAAACGCAAGCAGATGCTGCTTCGGCCTTAGCAAAATATAAAAATGTTGAAGCCATCTCTTAACATACAATATCGAAAATGCTCCGCAGAAAAAAGCCTTCCACAAAAAAACTCGATAAGCGGTAGAAGCGACATAAATTCGCTTGGAAGGTCCAAGTTTTTAGAGTACTGTTGCCTGGCTGCAGTTCTTCAGCATTTTCTACAGAATTCGAATTTCGATAATGAAAGAAATCAGTAAATTCTGAGCATTGTCCGAGTGTATTTCCATAATGAATTGAAAAAGCATGTTTGAGTTGAACATATGAAACGAAATAACAAAAATTCTTTACTAGAAAGGAGAAATGAAATCATCCGTTGCAACATCAACTTTTTATCACGATCAGACGTCTATCCTTAATTGATTAGCGGTAACACTGAAGATACGTTTTCATATTTACACTCAAAATGCAGAAAAGTTCGATTTGACGTTCAATTGCATAACATTTGTTAATCTTCTATTTATATAAAATCCTTAAAAACTCACACCAACAAACAGGTTCATTAAAAATAGTACTCATACAAATTGTAAACCTCATAAATTTTCAAACTGTCAAATAAGTTTAAATGAAGAGTCACATACGAGCACAAGCTCATCATAAACTTGTTGAGGTTGATATGTACGTTAATGTCAACATTAGAAGGAACTCTGGCGAACTACTCGTATGTACATCCTTTAGAACTGCTGCGCTCAGAGCAACGATATTAACGAAGATGGTTCGGGCAACAGTGGAATCAACGCAAAGAGACAATGGAAGGGCACCTGAAGTCATTTAAGAATATTTGATCAAATTAAAGGCGAACTTTAGTTTGAATCAACAAAATGAGAAATGCAGTTTGATAACGAGATAATAATGTTGATGGTACACTGAAATAAAATCAGCTAAATGGAATATTTTCTCTTTGTTCTAAGATTAAGCAGTTACAAATTGTGTAAGTGTTGATGTTATTATTTTATTCTTGTTATAATTGTTATTCCATAAAATGAGTCCGTATAAATATTTATGATACAAGTATGTATTGGCAAGGAACAAGTATCACGCTACACGAATATATAAATGTTTGGTTGTGCATACGGTTCACCACTAAAGTGGCATTCTTGATGTAGTAGCGGTTTGTCGGCTTGCTGAACTTGTGTCCACGGCACTCGACTTTGTGAAGATGGCCATTACTGTGTGTCCCTTCTGAAAGGAGGGCGTCGACCACGGCACATAAGTAATCATACATCGTACATGCCACATGTTTTACTATATATCGATGATGCATATAATGTAACAACATATGCTGCATATCCGATGAGACATGTTTTTAAATTATGTATATACATACGAGTGTGTTGACTACTTGTGTCTATGTGTGTGTTCAAGTTAGTGTTCGAATGCAATACCCATAAACATAAACAGGAAGAATTTAATGCGGTTGAGAGAATTGAATATCCTATCCACACATTTTATATTCCTCAAGCTGTTGCTAAGTAAACTTTTCAGTCGGATATGGGATTGGTGAGCAAAGCAATGCCTTAGAAAATTCAGAAAATTTAATATTATCGAATTTAAATATTCGGTATACCTTCTTTAAGTTTATTCCACCTTTAGGGTGCACTCTGATGCAAGTTTGATCACAAAGCGTTTTAGGTGATAACGCTGATAACTGGAAATATAATTAAGAGAAGACACACTAAGGTGACATTTGCTGCTCCATTGCCTAATAGCAAGTTGGCGCTTATTCAGAAATTTTGCAAATAATTTATTTAATCTGCTGCTTAAATGAACAACTACATAGCCCAATATATATTTAGTGCATATTTATGTAAGTTTTTGAGAGTTATATGAATATGTAGAATTCAGTGAAAACTATGCTCTGCATTTGCTATTTCATGTAAGTATTGACCGTGTTGCAAATGATCCTTGCGAAGTGTAGAATCTCACTTTTGAAAGTATATTTTGCTAATAACACTTGAAATATTATTTTGCAAGACTAGCATAAACACGATTTATGTGACCAGATCAATGAACCGCAAAACAACAAGTATCCTTCCAGGATGAAATGGCAATATTAACTGCTCATATTAAACTCTGTCATATGTAACTGCCAAAAAGTCTACACCGAAAAACCAAACAGCAATAAAATCACGAATTAGAACAACTTAAAAACTGAACTTTCTTCGATTTTCGGTGTCCATTATGACAAGTTGGTCCACGCCTGAATGATTCTCTAGACGACACTGACGACACCGAATAATAAAAAGCTTCCTCTCAAAGGTAAATGAAATTGGCTTTTGCATTGGAACTTAAACATATAACAAATGCATTTTACGTTTAACTTTGTCGCATTTTGGCTGTTAGTGTCGGTTTTGTCGTTCATTTAAAGAATTTCATTACTCATTCTCTGACTTATGCCGAATTTAAATAATTTTGTACCTTTAACAAGGTGTACAATTAAAGTTACAAAAAACCTGCTCTACCCGAAGGAATGAAGATGTATGTCATTAGGATCGATGAACATGTAACACGCAGAAAGAAACGTAAAATACCCAGAATCTTTTGACCAAATGTTTTTCATAACCTTCTAAGTCCGTTGAGTAAAGTCCTCCTGATTGACTGGCCGACTCTAACAGTCGGCACGATAACTGCCGCAAATCTCTATGAAACTTACGTCATATCGACCCAACATCTTTGGTACCTCCCATACAAATCGATCGATTCAATGCTTTTTCTGTAACACCTCGTTCGTAGACTAAAGTAACTTAAATTTTTGCCCTTTGTTTTGGTTCATAATACTTAGCACAATTTGAAAAAATCAACCGATTCACCAGGCCGCTTCAGATATCTGTTATACAAATGACCCATTTAACCCATACATTCTCGGGCTATATCTTTTGTTTAGTTGCACTGAAGTTAGCCGATATTCCGAAATTCAATTTTTCCTCTGTATATCCTAATGAGTGGTCTATAGTAATCTAAAATTTTATTCCATTGGAATTGTTTAGTTACACATATTTAACCAGTTATACTGAATTCAGTCAAATTTGATGCACATTATTGTGCATTTATTCTTCTGAAAATGAAAATGGAGAGCATTGTCACACACCTTTTGGCAGCACCATCACTGATTTGTTGAAATTGAATTTTCCGCTGTAATCACTAATTCCTAGACTGTTGTTACTCCAATTTTTATCAATTGCATTCCGCTACAATATTTGGAGAAAGCTGAAGGACTTAAACGGATAACCAATCCCTCTCTGATTCTAAGATTGTTGTTATTTCATTTAATTGTGCTAAGGACTTCAGATACTTGCAAATTTCCTGAAGCATTGTACTCTTCTTTTGTACCATTGCAGAAGTGTAAGGGGCGGAGATATATGCAAATCGACTCACCTGACTGCAATTTATTTACTGGTGGTTACTGATCCATGGGAGCACTCTAGCAACGCTTTAAACTAATTTCATTTATTCTTTTTACCATCCCCGTTTAAACGGGAACGTTACAAGTTTATCGTAAATATTTCCTGATTCTTGAGAGAATGTCAATTTCATATACTCTGGTGGGCACCTCATTTGATTTCAATGCGTATTTTCCATATCGTAATTAATATTGTCAATATCAAGTTAAAACTAATTATACTCTGATTTCAGTAAATCTTACAATCTTACAGGTCCTAAGTATTTTTTGACTTCAACAATTTTTTTATTACGAATTTCGCTCTTGCGTGGATTTATCCATATCTCAAAGTTAGTCAAAATTAGAGTTATTTCTTTTATAATTTGTTCTACTGATAAAATTATAATATTTTTAAAGACTTTTGGCCTTAAATTTGCCAACGATTATAATGATTTCATTTCCTATGGCATCAAAAATGATTTCAAAGTAAAACTAAATATAAAGTGCGCAACTAAGTTTACAAAAAATGGCGCCAGCTGCGAGTGCTGGTCGATTCTGCCACAAGCAAACATAAATTCGATACAAAAGGATTTAACAGTTTTCAAATTTGAACGATTCCGTTCAGCAATCTGTTCTCAAATTACTAATTTCAAAATTGGTGTATTTTACGCGGAGCCAACAAAAAAATTATTCATAGATTTTCATCTCTAGTGCAACGCAAAACAAATCCCATATTTGTTTTTTAAAAGAGACCTTGTTTTCTGAGAGCCGCTTACATAAGATTATTACCTAGCTAAAGAAATTTTCGTTTAGTTAAGTGTTGATTCCGAAAGAAAATGTATTCCTTTGTATAACCATGCTTTTGAAATTAAAATTCGATTTAATTTTGGGTACTAGAAAGATATATTCAGATTGACAGAGATTTGTAAGACAATTTGTGGTGTCTCAGATTAGTAATTTTAATTGTTGCAGATGAAAGAAATCTTTCTTTGACAAAGGATATGACAATGTAAGATATACGAGTACAATCACTGCAAAATTTAAAAATGGAATAATTGTGCCATAAGAAGAAACCTGATTATATGAAACTTCAAGATGTTTTTAAATTTTCTAGTTGATAAACCTTCATATCAACAGTTTTTAATTGTCATATCCACCATCATAGGATAAGAAAATAATAAGTTTTCCATTCCCTCTGGGAACTCATGAAGTAGATATATTCTCCATTGCCGTAGAAGTCTATTTCGTTTTAAGGCAGTTCGTTCATCTGTTCGCGTACCTGTTTAAAGTGCAATAGAAGTGAAACTGCTTGAATCAGGACGAAATTTTGCACAATACGTAGGTATATTAAGTTCGAAATTCACCGAAGCCCGCCAGTAGGAAAAACGCATTCATTAAGGAAAACTTGAAATCAAGGTAACCTGGTAGATGATAGATTCAGGAAGGAGTTACTCCGACATACATACGTTTATAAAAAACAGAGGCTTTGCGGTCACAAAATTCAATATTTCTAGAAAAAGCCGCTTTCAGTTCAGCCATTTATCTGACGATGATTCGATTCGTATCTGCAGTGAAAAATTTGCAAATGCAAGGAAAAAGTAAGTGTGTCAATACTTTCCTAAACATTATTAGTTGATTATACACGCATAAAAATTAGCTTGAAACGAATAATCAAAACCAATCCAAATTTAGTGAAATTGATCCCCAAGTTCCTCCTTACCCAAAATAAGATAACTTGTCGTTTGAAATCTTTCATAATTTGAAACTAAAAGTAGCAATTTTTCATTGTTTTAGCGTCTTGTGTACTCACAATGAATAAGCTGTCCGTAAAATGAAGGAAGTTTGCGAAGAACTCAAGTTAATTGTTGCAGAATTTCGTAGTAAATTTTTGTTAAAGTAAACTAAAATTGAGTAAAAGCACGCATAACTTTGGAATCGATTATTTTGAAATTGCGATTGAGTTGATTTATACTTAAAATAAGTAGAATATAAAATGCAGTTAAATACATTCGTTATTGAAAAAAGAAATGCCAACTTAACTAACACAGATTGCAAATAGATTGATTGTGAGGAAAAAAAAGATGCTGATAAACTACACATAAACTGCAGCTACACCATTCTAAACTTGTTTGACCTGAATTTTCATTGTAATGTTTTAACTGAAATCATGTTTTAACGTCGTCTTTTCTAAACTAAGTGCGCCTTAACTCAAAAGTGATACTAATATTGCATTTTATTTCATTATTATATAATCGAATTTGATACATCAAGTGCAAATTAAATGAATCATCCTCATCGTGTGCAGTATTCATGAAAATCGTTGAACCCAATTTAACTGTGTTTGAACTCAAATTGAGGAAGCTTTGAAGTCTAATTTAGGCAAAATTCCTATTCTAAGGGTAATTCATATTTATTTCAAATGAATTTTAGATATTATTTATGATATTATTTTTTAACAGAAATTTAACGTTAAGTAACTCATTTTTATCTTTCGTCTGAATTCAAAATTATTACTGTAGAACTTTGTAGTCAATTTCATAACATGGAGTTCAATTAAGTACAATGCGAACATAAGTTTTCTGACTTGAATCAATAAATGTCTTGAAGTAAGCATTGTTAATAAATTATACTTATATAACATTAAAGAAAATGAAAAAAAAAAATCCGTACTTATATTAAGTGAGCTCTATTTTCAGGCATACTCAAATCAACTACAACGTAATCAATTTAATTTTCATTTATTCGTTTCAATTAAAAAGATTTGGTTTTGGTATACTTTTTGAATATGTTTTCCTTCTAAATTTAGTATTTCCGTTTTTGTTTTTTGGCTGCATAGTAAACATATAGATTGGCACCGCTCCAATTATCGGCATGTAAGTTCGTACCACATGTCGCCGTATGACATCAGATCAGCGTCAGCCAGATAATGTAATCACCAACACGAGAGCAGCTGCTGCAACCAACTCAGAAAGTTTGAAATGCGTTTTGCACTACACCTGTTTTTTTTTCCACAGGGAGAAATTCTACCAATCAAAAGATGCAATTTGCAGTATTTTCTAATAATTCAAATACGTTTTCATTAAATTAAGCTGTCAAACATGTTAAATAATTAAGACAATTAAGACAACGTGTACAAATTTTTCCATGTATTAAATAACATTTTAACCCTGTTTTTAACTTTCATCTGTCATCCATGAAAAATTCGCGGTTAGTTTGAGAAGTCTTTCCAGGTTTTGTTCCACTGGTAGTAGGCTTTCTTTCATTTTCTGTTGGTCATTTCATTGCGAAAGAGGGGTGAAACAATTCTCTTAAAGAACAATATTACAGATGAGAATTGCATTAAAAATTTATGAGCTAAATAACATTTCTATAATATTTTAATATTTCGCCTACTACTTAAATGCCATGTTTTGCTTCTATAATGGCAGAATGAGGAATGACTTCCATTCCATTTCACCAAATAATCTTACTTCTAAAGGAATTTTTGCATATTCGTATATTCATAAAACCTAACATTGTTTCAAACATAGCTATAGAAATTTCAAAATTATTTTCATTTTATTTCAAAATTTGCAACGTAACAAAAAATCAGGATTCGCAGGAATTGGAACAGCATAATAAACAGTGTTTATTTGCATGCACTTTGTCTGTGCGCATTCAAAAGTTCTCTAGAAAAGATATTGAATCAAATATGATGCCTACCAATTGTATTAATTACGCATGATGTTAATCATGTAAAAGCTCATTTATGAGCTGTGCTTCATATTGATTGAGATTATATGGACATTCATGTCGTTTTTGGTCAAAAAGCCGTAATTTATACAAGAGTCAGTGGCCATTGTGTAGAGTATTTTTTTTTTTTATTCTTGATTGATTTTTGCTTAATTTGTGGCTCTCCAGTTATTTTTTATTAAATTATTTTTTATATCGTTGTTGTTGGATCTGACTTTGTTGTTGTTATTGTGGTAAGAGGCCACTGATCGACATTGTGCAAAGGTTACGGCCTAAATGGTGAGACTGCTCCGTTCACTGGTATGTTATTGTTGTCACAACACAATGTTGTAATATAATGGCTTTTTCAGTTGCCAAATGATTGCTCAGTACGATATTACTAGTAAGTATACTTGGATACTCCGAAGAAGAGTCGACAGCAACAAGAACAACCACAACAATGGAACTGCAAAAACTGCACACTCGTAAATATGTATTTGTATAAAATATTTGCAAAGTAAATACAGAACACTACACCAATACACAAGCACACTCGCACATAAAGTGAGTAAATATAAACAAGCTATGCAGAGCTTTTGCCTCATTGATAACAAAATCAACAGCAATAAAATACAGCCACAAATAAATTATGTCCTTAAGCGTCTACATAAATGAACCTAACAACAATAATAACAACTATGTACAGAGACATATACATCCATGTACACATAGAGGAGGAGAAGAAGTGATGTTCGCATTACATACCTAATGCGAATACGACACATACATATACAGCACGATGACTACTACTACTACTTACTCGTATACGTATGCACGTAGATTGGTTTGGAACCAGCACGAAGCCAAAGGCATTTTCCGTTTTTTACTAGAGCTAAAACTGGAACTGAACCCGACATTAGTGAAACATGTTACTCGGTACAAGCTTCAACCCTAACCCTCTGTCTTCTTTGGCTCCCTCCGCCAGAGAGCCGTCGTCAGCCGGTGGCCCAATGTTTGTATTGACTACCAGTGGTGGATACGATATGAGCTTGATTGTTCGATTAATAGTATGTATTAGAGATTTAGTGGAGTGCAATTTGCGATGGTTACACTTGGTTTAAGCTGATACGTTGCGGTCGTTGTTGTTGTTGTTGTCGCTGTCGCTGTCGCTGTTACTGTCGGTTATTGTTGCTGTTTCTGTTGCTGTTGCCGTTACTGCTGGTACTGTTGCCGTCTTGTGTCTTTAGTCTTCGGTTGTCGTTGCCAGTTGAAGAGGAATTCTTGATTTCTCCAACTCCATCTCCGGTTGCGTCTTGTAATACCCGCTATACTCGTTGTTGTCGAGTTCTGTGATAACAATCGAAAACACAAATACAATCATAACTAAATTGTTTGATAGCTGTACCATTTACCATGTCCTGATTCGTAAGCCACGATACTATGTAATCATATGTACGTGTGGTTGTATGCGTGTGTGCCTGTGTGTAAGGCAATATTGGTAACAATGTTACAATGGGACACTACTGCCAATACTCCTTGGTCGATGGCATTGCCGTCTTGTTCCCCCGGGGCCATGTACATACGGTGGGGGTGGGTGTTCATCTAAAGCAAATAAACAATCGTTCCCTATCGCCACACTTACACGCTTGCTGGAATTCCATTCGATGATTTTCCGTACGAAGTAATGCAATGGAACAAGTGTCTCATATTGCTTAAGCAAATACTTATTTTCTTCACTTTTACGTTATTCTTCTCATGCCTGACTCTACATGATTACATACATTTTCACAAAAGGGCAAACACGTAAAAAATACGTAGGCACTCAGTGTCAAAAGTGAATGTGCCAGTGACCAAAAAAACATTTTATGTCCTCCAAAACCTGACAAAAGTTGGGCAGGACGTGAATACACTCTAATTAAGAATTATGATATCTACTAGCGTAGCTATGTAGAAAAGCATGAACCCGAATGTAGATTTGTAGTGAATAAGAAACTTAGACATCCTGCCACACGGTTTATTGCCCTAATCGGCCAAATAGCCACGATCCGCATCAAAACGAGATTTATCAATATCACGCTTCGATATATAGTGTTTAACCCCGTATTATGACACATACAAATGTCCCAGTTTTGGGATTCTTTGGGGGTAAAATACTTTGTAAAACATATTTCACATCATGAGCTCCTTATGCAGTATACGAACATCGACATGGTCGACAACTTTGCCTGGGTCATGATGGGTCTTTAGGCCCAAACACTCCAGCACGTAAAGTTTTCCACAGCAAGCAGAAGAGGGTGACCAAAACACCGAAGGGGGATAATATTTTTGACGAATTAAGGAGAAAACTCAGAAGATTGAATCAGTTGGGATTGGTATATAATAACGAAATTTTTTTAAGTCTTTTTAATTGTTTTTTAAACTGAATTTTTGGCTTTGTTTTGAAAACTAGCTGCTCGAAATAATCTCACAAAGAAATCAGATGCAGTAAAGTTAAGAGATGTTGTGGCTGAGGGAAGTCCTTGAACTCAGTTTGTAAGACCGTTTTTTCATAATCATAATCCTGTCATAGCAGGCCTCTCTATGCTACACTTTCGGTGTAGTTTTGGAATCCATTAACGCAGTATTGCATCTTCGACCTTCGACACAGCCACCTGTCTTTTTTTGAGCGTCGATTACCTCGATATGCCTGAAGAACATTTCGAGTGGTCGAATAATCGCCAAGTTAAGTAAATGCCTCTCAGAATATGACTTTCGGAATCGTTGTTAAATTGTAAGTCGAGTTGAGTGAGTCTAAAAATAGAACTCCTGTAAGCTCACTGAATGTGAGATGCTCTCCCATATATCCACACCGCATACAGTTTTCCAAATGAATTCCTGCCGGAAAAATTCAGATGCGTACATAAGGAGCAGCCAACTTTGCGTCTCCTCAACTGTATGTTGTCGGTCATCTGAATAAGAACACTACCTTCACATAATATGCTATTATGCTGTAACTGATTGTTAATTCTAATCTTAAATTAAATAGTTAGCTTCAACTTTGAATTTAATCATGCATAAAAATATACAAAAACATGGGATAATAAATAAATCAGCAAATCGAATTACCATAAAATTGTTAGTTTTCATGTTTTGAATTATTTAGCAAATTTTCCTTCAGGGAGTCGCCTGCATGGAATATCTTGTTGCATTTATAAGTGAAGTTTTATTTGCATTCAAAATATTCAGACCAAAAGAATATGGTGATCAGTCACTCCCGTCTATACTTTTTAATTTATTCACGCAATATGAATTGAAGTTTTGACATGTTAGTCAACAAGTGTTCATGTTTGTAAATATTATGTAGAGATATCTTATCTTTAGTTGCAAATGTTTGATATACTTCGCCCTTTTTATAATCAAATTCTTAGTAAAAACACTGGAGTTATGTTAATAAACCGTAAACCTATTGACTATTTAGGAAGTACTATAGTATTTCCGCTCTGCTTATTCAATTTTTTCCAAAGTATCGCTATAAGAGAGCGGCAATTCTGGAAGATTTTTTGTTTTAACATTTTTTTCTACCCACAATAATTCCTACTGTGGACATAATTAAACGTAACCAAGTGTTCAAAAAATATCGTTTTCAATATACAGTTGAAAATTGTTTTAATTTTCTTAACTTTTAGACATTTTCATGTTAAAAATTGTGTTTGTTTCTTTCTTATTACTTATTTAAATAAGATATTTAAATTCGTATAATTGAAATTCAAGTTAATTGATTAGTCATAATTCGGAGTAATCCAAACTTAGAGTAGACATCTGAAATAATTAATTAATTAACCAAGACATTAACATTAACCAAGATAATAAGTACAACACAATCAGTCCGCGAATTAAACAGTTTATGGAAATAAGCAAATAAAGAAACTGTGAAGATCTGAAAGGATCAGCCAATGTAATTGTTGTTGTTGTTGTATAAAAGGTAATATATCTAAAAAAACAGTTGAAAGGATCTAGAGAACCTTGGACGTTGGCTTATTTCGACCTGTTTAGATTGCAGCTCTAGAAAAATCACTTAAGGGAATTAATGCATTTTTACTCCACAGATACATCTGTAACCAAAGAGATTTTCAGCCAGAAACATTTCCTTTTAAAAAATAATTTAGATCCACAGAGATTTGAATATTTTTGCAGAAAAAAGTTCTATTCCATATGCCTTCTTAACACTCTCCTACTGCAGACAAACTGAAACATGGCATGAAATAAATGTTCAGTTTCTTATAACTCTCACTGTTTGGCTGTTGACGGCAGTGGTGTGGGGTATGGATACTTTTTGTGAAGGGCAACGACATGAAATGTTACAACGCATTCGATCTAGTAATGGAAAAACAAAAACGTACAAATTGAATTTGATTCATTGAAATTTGATATTTTCGTTTGTGTTGCTGTTTTCGATTCTCATTGTTTTCGTTTTCATTTTCGTTTCTGCTTCTACAGCGAATTGCTAAGTTCTCAATGTTTTTTATTGTTGCTATTGCAAATTTCTCATTAAATTTCCACACACAATCCTTCATATGTATATATACACACACAACCACGTATTTGTGTAGTTAAGCATGCACTCATACCATGGACTGGTCTACAGTGATGCCCTCTGGATGCAAACAGTAACACTAACAATATCCCAATCCTAAACGATTACGGCTGCCTGGTCTCACATGGCGTATGATGCACGTGAAAATCACACATACGACCCGTCTAACTCTACTGCAGCACGCAGTAGCATTTAATATCGTTTAAAGCGCATCTACAGTTCCCTCAATGCACCGGATTCTATGTTCACTTGCATTTGTTGCCGGAACTAACATTCATGTACTTGCATAGTTTGTATTTTTGTTGATTCCAACGAAATGCCGTCAGCGAGCGGAGTATGGCAGGAGCAAAATTGTACACATAATATTATCTTTCTCTCCTCCGCCACTGTTCCGACCTATAAAGCAGAAGTTGGTTGGCATCCTTGTGTGCTTTTTTCATTTATTCCTTATGAAAATCGATATCATATCAATGATGTTTGTTGCTTTCATGCGAATCAAATAGCACGTTATACTCGTACTAGACTTCGCTACAGATAGCCGCAATCGTTTGTTTTTGAACGTAAGCAAACTTCTGTTGCCAAATATTGCGCTACATCACCCTTCTTACGGCTGGTTAACACATGAAACTTTTGAGCTCTGATTTCAACTGAAATCGCTGTTTTGAACGCTACGCAGAGAAAGCGATTTGGTTTAAAATTTAACTAAGTGATAAATAACTTAATGAATTTGTTACAAAATCGAATGTATCTCACAAAGTCGGCTTTGCCGATCAATTGCTTGTTATCATTTTTGTTTATACGTATTCGTGTTTACTTATATTATGTTATACTTTTCATTTCCAAGGCAATTTTTCAGAAGGAAACAAAAACAATACGAACCCTCTTCGACGTGAACACTAAGGAGTATCGTATGATTTCAGCCTTCAGTTTCATTCTGTTTCACAGATGCTCAAATTCTCAAGCCGCATGAGTATCTGCCTCGTCCGGGTGGGCGAATGGTAGTGTATGGAAGTACTCTGTATTTGTGCTTACGCTTCAACGTCATCGTTCATCGTTTCAAAACAGCATTCAGAAAAATGCATACTTAGCTTAACAACTTGACGTGCAACGTCGACATACGTATCCGGCTCCGCATCCTCGTTTCATTTGGGCACTGAGATAGCGGCAATCGAAGGGGCTCACGCTCGCCGATTGTGGTCTAAAAACACATCTCCCTTTTTGCCATTAGAGTTCCGAACATGGCAATAATAATGCTCCTTTTGTTTGGAATAGCACATTTATGCGAAATGATAAATTATATCCAGCTGCAAGGAAACTGCCATTGTGAGAGACAAATATTGGCCGTCGCACAAATATCTTTTTATGGTATGATGATATTTATGTCGGTTTTTGGTTAGCACAATTAATGTATAAAGCAAATAGGAGCATGAAGACTTCCCCACCCCAAACATTGCTTTAAACGGAATATTTATGTCAATTCCAACGTGACCTATTAAATCAAGAATTCTGCTCATATTTCTTGTTGTCGTCACCAAACAGTAAGGAGTTTTGCAGTGATTTGACTGCTCATATTTATTACCAGCTGTTATCAAGAATGAATTTTTAATAATTTGCTTTTAATGTTCTATCAAAATAAATCGAAAGTCTAAGCCGACCATTTTTTATATTCTTATGAGATGTACGTGTCTCTGGTCTTATTGATGATTCACTGCACAAAACATTTTAAAGAACGAAAGTAGCACTTTACAAAACAACAAATTTGAAAACAAATTGCGATTTGTTTTAGTAAAAAAAATCAAAAGTTTTGTTTGTTTAATCTGCTGTAGAAACCGAGTGCAGTGGAGCACAACGTATGACATTGTACATATATGTATATCGTCAAGACAACATTTCTTTCCTCAGTAAAAGGCAACCATGAAGACGTAAATATGTTACACATATACTAATAGTGATATTTGCTTTATAAATTTATAAAGTAGCACATGGCACATATTCCATTACAGAATGCATGAAATGATTTTTTTTTTTTTTTTTTAGGAAAAATTTTGCACATGATGATAATGTCCTTAATAATAAGAGCTATTATTCCAAACGAAATTTTTTATGGGAAAATTCATCAATAAGGAATATAAAACGATTGCTTATACATCACTGTAGCGTTACAGTTAATTTGCCAGATGACCTCAACCAGCAATTTTAGCAAAACGCAAAACAACTCTGAAATAGTAAAGACGACAAAAATTTCAACTGCGCCTGCGATTCTAATCCGCCATATCAAGTGCAATCCGTTGCCGAACAAAGACTAAACTCTCTTACAGTTGCAAACGGGGTGCTGCAGTGGGTATACAATATCTGAAAATCTACCTTAATGAAAGGTGCTGAAACAAGTAAAAAATATCGAAGTGATTTACATCATGTTCGGCGATGTGCCATGGCAGAAGTGCTGTTATCTTACGCAAAATAAAATCTTTTCGTTGTCAGTAAATGAACTGGGACAATTTCATCTCGCATCTACAAAGTTAAATTTAATCCTTTTATTTTAAAGGGGAAAGACTAATTTTCCCTGACTTTGGGTTAGGGCTTATGTGTACAAGTTTTATCGTAATGGACCAATGTCGCCCAAATCCTAGCTTAAATTACATACGATCATTCGATATTTTCATAAAAATGTTTGGCCTAAAATCAAATAGTTCAGCCCCTACAGTATTTTTACTACTGTCACGAAGCACAATAGAGAATAGGTGTTTATTTGGATAAATCAACTTGGAGTCCACAATTCCTAGCCGTCTTCTATTACTCATCTTTCAGATGAAATAAAGTCAAACTCGACCATATTTTTCACCTTTCAGTATTTGAGTGGAGATCACCTCTGTGCGTCCGACCAACACTTCAAGCAGTCGAGTAACCGACAAGTCTAGTAAATGCTTCTCAATCTGTGGCGCCCGGAATCGTCGTTCACCTGCAGATCCTGTTTGGTGAGTCTAGAAATAGAATGAGTGCAAATTCACTGAATGTGAAAATCTCTGCCATATCTCGTACATGAGATTTAGGGAAAACACAATAATTTGTTGAACAAACTGCTGCAACCTACGTTTTTCGACGTAAAATTAAGAAAACAATTATTTATTTATGTATGGAGTGCATCAATTCAATGAAAATTCTACAAAGAAAATGGCGAAGATAACCTACATGTTATTCCCTCAACATCAACCAGTGATAAACAGCCAGAAAAACTACACTTTCGCAAAATAACGAACTAGATTGCCATCTGAAGAAGGTAAAACTGAATGGTTACTTCGGAGTTATATCCACTCCGTACGAATTCTGCAACAGGCTTAATCTATCAATCATAAGTAAATCAGTTTGTCACTTCTATAAAATTTCTGCTTAAGTGCAGGTTATGCTCATCTGTCAGCCAGGAAACACTTCCTGTTTACTTCCTGTTTACACAGCATAATAATATTGAAATGAAAAGTATATCTGAATACACACGGCAAAAATGGATTTACTGTTTGACGGAAGGGGAAGTATTTCCATTTCCCATCAATCAATCACTTCTCAATAACACAGTAGTTATTCAATAATAACCAAAAAAAAATCATTTCGCAATTAAATTTTTTATAATTTATATTTTCTTCTTTTTATAACAATTTTTGTGAAATTATTTAGACCTCTATATCTTGCTGTCGTTAGTTATCCTTCACGTTACATTTTTAAAGTTTTGAATGTATTTTGAATCCTAATTCGCCATACTTGCCTCTTGAACACTTGCTTATCAGGTCACATTTTCCGGCTGAGGAAATTAATTTAGTAATTTAAGCTTAATCATTAATGACAGCCGTAAAAATGTTTCTTACGCTCTTTGTGACGGAAATAGGCGTATTTAATACGTGCCGTTGAAAGCGTTCAGACTTAGTATTTAAAAAAAAAAATACAGCGTCATACGTGAGCGAATATACAAATTGGTTTCGGATCTTTTCATGCTCTGGCCTTTCGTTCGCTGGAAATCGTAAACAAATGAATCTTTTTATGTTGTTTGCTTTTGTTGGTTCATGATTTTGTATTGTTGTGATGTTAGTCGGTAAGTTAATTCATTTTTGTCGTGGATTCATTAGTATCAGAGTACAGCGTTTTCGTTTTCATGCTGTTAGACGCATTAGCTGATGGAGTAGTGGCAAATGGTTTGTGTAAAGGTGTACATGGCTAACAATACAACGGCTGCCGCAAACAAAATAATTCTAAATTACCACGAAAAAAGTCCTTTTTGCTGACAGAGTTTATGATTCTTATAGATTTTTGGATACTAAAGAAACATTCCTAAAAATTTAAATATCACATCATTGTTTGATAAACAAACATGCTTCTGTGAGTATTGTAACACATAGTGAAATTCCCCAACAGTTTCTAATTTTGGTCTTATTTAAATTACTTTATTATTAACAGTTATGCATACTTAAACACAAACCCCATCTCGCCTTGAGGTGCCCCAGTAGTCTCAAAGAAGGCTTGGTTTTTTTTTTGTTTTTTTTTTTTTTTTGTTTTCGATTTGGTTTTTTCTATTCTGGTTTGAGAAGAAAGTAATTCTTTTTTTTTTCTGAAAATAAATTTTAAATTTGTCTCCAAGTAATTAATTTTGATGTATAATGTAAGTGTCATTTTATTTAATAAACTTCTGCCATCGTTCAGACAATTTTTTGATTCCAGGTTGGAATATTCAATTCCAGATAGATTGGAATATTCGCCAATAGCAATGCCGGTTTAAAAGGGGTTCATTTTGTTTGCATCTAAGCAATAAATTCGCTTTGTTAAGCAGATGTCCTTTAGATCGGCGCTGTATCCAAATATTAACCTTTTCGATACTTGCAGAGACTTAATCCATAAATAGATTTGTTACATCTCTTTCCAACTTCCAACTTATTCCATTTTACAACTATTATATTACTATCTAATGACAAAATGTTTCAAAATCAAAGTATTTGAATCGGTGACTCACTCCTATATAAATACCATAAAACTTGATTGCTATTTAAATCGAAATTTGACGGATTTAAATTATCTTTGAATATTTTTCTACTCTTAAACTGGTGGTATTTGTGCGAATTATCATTTTTTGAGGTTCAAGGTCTTCCAACTCTTCTATCATCTACCCAAAGCATCAATATATAGTATAATCTTAACTTCAATGCCTAAAACGTGGAAGGTAACTTAACTTTCAGACCAGTCAGCCATTATTTTAATCAATTTCATAGGATTTTTAACAATAATTTATATCCACTCACTAACTTATCGCATATGCAAATTACTCTTAAACTAAATTAAGGATTTGGTCAAAGATCAGTACAATCAAATTAAATTTTTGCTGCAAGCTGCTCTCTGACTGATATGAGAGAGCTCCTCATTGTCAGGGAGTTTGCACGCATTATATTTTTAGACGCACTCATTCATATCTCACATCTCAAAATTCTTATATCTCATTCTTGTGCTGAATTGAAATTTGACAAAATATATGTCACCGACTGAATTATGGAATGTGGAAAAATCTACATTGCACTGTAGCAAAAATCAAAAATCGCGTCCGATACAGAATTTCTTTTAGATTAAAGATACGAAAACTACTCAGTGTTCCAAATAATTCAATTAAAACTGGCTGCCTCATCTTGCTGGTTTACTTGCAAAAACCATACGAATGCGCATCACATTGGAACAATTAATTGATATATTTCACTTAAAATATCATAACTTTTGAAGTTAAAAGAAATTCTAGGTCCACACTGCACTTCAAACTGTCAATGTTATTCAACATTATTTATAATATTTTACACATATCGTATTTATTTAACAGAGAGTTCGATTCCAAATATTTTTGCTAATTCAGTTAAAATTCGGTGTCCGAACTTTCCCGTTTGCATGCTAAAACATTAAAACTGTAACAAACCCATAACAAAAACCAGAATGATTCTTTCACTTTTTTTATTCCTGCAGATAAATTCTATTAAAATCAAACACTATCGTTATTACTCACTAATGGCTTAAGGACCAAAAATTGTTTAAGGGATTAATTGAAACTAAAAATAACCTACCATGAAATAAAAATTGCACATTTTCTAGGGATAAGTGGATTTTATTTAACACAAAGCAAATATTTTTTAATGCGAAAGTGAATTTAAAATGGCTGTTAATAAAGATGTATACGTTTTAATAAAAAATGAAGAAAAAGCGGATCTTTAGAAAAAACTTAAACTTTGAAAATTTAGGAAAGGAATCTTCTAATGTTAAAGAAGGTTTAGAAGGCTTATTAGAGGTAGCTTATGAGCTTGGAATTGTTAAAGGAAAAATATTTTACTTTATTTATTTATTTATATATTTTATCTTAATATTCTTCCTGCACAAAAAAAAAATTACGCCCATCAAAAAGGAAGCAGGATCGTTTTAAGGTAACTAAAGTATCGGTAGAAGCAAAACTTCAAGACTTGATTTTTTTATAATGCGAAATAACTTATTCAAAGTTTGCCTAAAGAAGAACCAAAATCATTTCCAAATAGGCGATCAATATGATCAATAAGTGGCTAAGTGATGGATTATCTGGTCAAAGTTCTTACAGACAGCCGATAGACACACATTTTACTACTATTAGAAATGCAAATATATTTATGGATTCATTGGTGTCTTTACGGTTGAGTAGTGAAATTTGAAAATATCTTTATTAGCACAAAAGTTAAAATTTTTGCAAGGCAAAATCATGGATAGATCAGATGGTTGCAATTAAATTGGCTGAGGTTTTCGGTGAGGTTTGAAGCATCAACCTACTTCAACTGTTATCAGCTTCGACACACACATTCTGGAAAAAGCGAAAAAGGCTTGAAGCTAGTTGACAATATGTGGGCCATCGATATTATGTCGGCTTGCGCAAATTTGGTTTGAAGGGGCTTATCAAGTCCGCTACAAACAAATCCAGTAAAAACACAGATTTTCATCTATTTAATTTTTATTTACTTTTAGTTTAAGGCTGTCTGAAATGGAATTTCAAAATTTTCGTTTGTATTTTTATATTTCTAGGAAAAATAAGTATGTTATGTAAACTATAAAGACGATTTATCAATTTTATTGAACACATATAGGTATTATAAATTTGAACATTATTTGAAATATAAGTATTTTTTATAACTATTTATCACTACACCATGAATCAAAAATCTGGTCCCCCTAAATGAACAAATTTCTCCTGCCGTTTGCCGGCTGGTCAAAATAAGTAACTCAGAAATTTTAAAATAAATTCTTTCAAAATATAAATAAAACCTTGCAAGCATAATCATTATATTACTAATTCAGACAACCGAAAAAGCATGAAGAATTATCCAAGACTTTTCACAAAACATAAAAATGAGGTTCCAAATGTAATGAAATCTGTAATTCTCAAATGTAAATAAGTTTAATTAGTAAATTATATTATATTTACTTTAATTCGAGAAGAAATAGGATGTTGTCTAATAACAGCAATTTGTAAAGAAGTCAATCTTGCACAGTTACCACATTGTTATTTATAATAAAAAAAATATCGTTTGAAATCGGTTGAAATCCAGATTAGAGTCAATGGGCGCAGGTCAATAAATTGATACAGCTTACTGTAATATTTTTTTTTTATTCTTTCCCTTCTATGCATCTGTTTATACAATTCTCTAAATTGTACAGCTGTCCAATTAGATGTTTTCTCCTCCGTTCCAAACATATCTTCAGAGTCAAATATATGAAATGGTTCCCAGCGACTAAATCTGTTAAATATTCTGGATGGATTTGTAAGTTGTAACAAAGTTAATTAAAATTAAACTCAAAGAAGAGAGAATGTTATCGATTCAAACAGTCACAGTCAAAGCCTTTCCAAACGACTTTACGATCTTCATCTTCTTCGGAACTGCTTCACCGAAAAAAGTTCATTCCTCTGGCTATTCGACATATACTAATGATCTATCCACAGTAATGAACTGCCACAGAAATCCAGTTAAATTACGTTGGAGCGTCTCCAAACATTGTTTCAAAATAGTTCCACTCACAGTGAGAAATTCTTCATCCGGGAATTTACTGTGTCAAACATATGGCACAAACAGTATTAAATGTTTGTGTCGTTCATTTCCATTTTTCATTCAAGCAAAACAATTTTTAGCGTAACAATCCTATTTGAAATACACGCACGAGGTGCATCCATATATGAATATACGACCACACTCAAGCTGTTGCAGATGCGCAGTGAACATTGTGTAGCACGATTCATACGTAGACGTTTGATCACGTCACGAAACTCGTTGTTTTTCGATTTACGAATAATAAATAACGCAATGATTCCTCGCTTTCATCGACTGAAGAAATGGAATCAAATGATGAATACCGCTCAATATTTAACAGCAAACTGCTGATGCTGAGCGTTGTTTGTTCGGATTTTCACGAATTCATTGACTTCTCCTCGTACATTACAATTAGCCCTATATTTAGTTTAAGTTTTCGATTTCAATTTCAGAGAAAATTATGGGTTCAAAAACAAGTAGACCAACGTTTGGATGACCAATTTGAGAGTCCAGACAAAACACTTCCACGCAAAAGTGTTAAACTTACTATATTAAGGTTCGCATAGTATTTGTGAAAAACTCGTATGTGGAAAAATAGAATCGATTCCAAATATTCATCATTCTAAAAACATTTAAATTAAAATTAGATCATGACACTTTATCTCTATGCTCACTTCAGTTTATCCAATTCTACTGCATGTGTGTATTGCAAAGAATAATATTATATTATTAATATCTCAATGAAGAGACAATTTTTTAAAAAAAAATTTTTAAATGCGATTTAAACTGTACTAAATGTAGGACATTTTGCGAACATTTAGTAAAACTATAACGAAATTACAATGGTTCATTACAGAAATTCATTTCCGGAATTTTGAAGTCAGCGGTGTTCAACATTTTGCTACTTGAACTGAAACTTCTATGGCTAAAATTTGCAAAAAATTCCACAACTCTTAAATGTGCTTCAATTATATATATATACATATATATATATATATATAATATTTTATAGATATTCAAGAGAATTTGGGAATTGATCTTATTTGATCTCATTATGAAATGATAAAGATGTGAGAAAAAACCTAACGACAACAAAAGACGTTGCCAATTTTTTTGAAGAATTATAATTTAAGTTTTTAAGTTAGGAAAGGTGCCAAATATAATCAAGCCGGACACAAGTTCCAAGCGTCCTTAAGCTTCCAAGAATAGTTTCCAAAATTGGTTTGTAAGGATTTTTACAAAAATAATATTTTGCAATCAGTGAAAATTTTACTTTTACATGATAGGGATACATTAGTATATACCTAAAAGCTTATTAGGTTGTTTCTTGGAACCCGCTTTGATAACTATACTCTTATAGTTTTTTTTGTGATTCGAAGTTTAATCTAATCTGAAGAACAGGCTCCAAATTGTCGAAGTTGTATACAGTTTATGCATACAACTCATATTGTAAAATGATCTGCGTCAATATTTTTGATTCAACAAACAAAATACGTTGACTTGCTTCCTTGGCAAAATGTCAGATTATATGACCCACGTTCCCACCACTCAGGAAAGTCCATCATATACCACATATACGGTCCTTTATTCAACAGCATTTGTGACCAATTCGGCCGTTTTTTTTTCACTTACTAAAGCATTTTGCGGAAAAAAATAAAGTCAAATTTTTAATTCTTCTAAAAAATTGGTCATTTTGGTTTGCAGACGATTGGCAACCAGCGGAGTTTTTGGATTTTTCTTGAATATTTTACAAATCTGCTTGACAAAATGTATTCTGTTGCTATTAATATAGGAAATCATTGAAAAGTGTGATTTTCGTAGCAAATGCGTCATGTTTAAGAGTAGTCTGACTGTCCGAAATTTTATACACAGTAGCTGTTTGTACAACTAGGTTTGTAATTATTAAGTCCCGCAAACACTAAAAACCTTACAGTTTGTTTCCACACATTTGATGAAAATTATTAAACGTGTTTTGAATGGGTACATTAAGACCTGATATTAAAATGTTTTGTCAATTTTGTAATCTTCTTTTATATATTTAGAGCCCGAAAGCATAGCGTAATACCAGGAAAATATACATCATTTATAGCAACTTATTTCAGGTCATTTTACAATTTATTTAAATATATAAAAAGATATCGAAACTCCTTGAAAATAAAATTATTGTAATTTGTGCTAAAATGAATTACTACTTGTGTGTTTACATACAATCCGAGTATGATCTGTAACAATAACACCTTGCGAATTATAAACTCATGACTTCCCAATGTTTCACCCAGGGGTGCAGGATTCATGCTTCATGATCGCTTCAATTGATTTGTACTCCCTTTACATTCAAGCGTTTGATTTAATTTATCATACTGATGTGATTGATGCAGTTTGCTGGCGAACTTTAAATTACAGGGCTCGGAATTCTATAAAATATAGAGACACATGTGTCATGCTTCGTACATTCATTTACCAAATATTCAGACCATAGCTCAGCTCAAGTAGTGATAACTGCTGCCAGAGACCAGAGGCCAGAGGCCAGAGACACGAGTACCTCTGCCAATCAAATGTTGGCATTCACATCGATTTCATTTCGGCAACAAAGAATGGCACATGGACGTGGGTTGAACTGACTATCCAACTGACAGATTCAACTGGTCCTTTAGGCTATGAGGTCGCATGCGAGAAACAACAATAGCAAACAATTGCATATATGTATAAATGTGTGGATGTCCCCTCTTGTATTGATTTACAAACAAACTTACAACTCACAATGCTCTGATCTAATTAAAATTGACATCGTACGACAGCTTCGCATTGTACAGATGCGTCTGTGCACAGACGGATGTCCGTGCAATATGTGTGGACTTGGATGCTGGCGGGGGTCAGGTCAATTAAATACGGTCGCATGCAAAAGAGGATTTCGGA
This sequence comes from Philornis downsi, assembly GCA_019455685.1. Classification (NCBI taxonomy): domain Eukaryota; kingdom Metazoa; phylum Arthropoda; class Insecta; order Diptera; family Muscidae; genus Philornis; species Philornis downsi. The sequence continues at coordinate 146,286 of JAHXMU010024693.1, forward strand.
TAACAGAAATTTATGCAAAAATGTATGACATCCAACAACTCCCCAGAAATGCGCTGTTATGCATTTTTACATTTACAACTACACATTACATGAGTCATCGATACTACCATCCGTCCATCCCTCCTCTCATTGTGCGTTATAACATAGATTGACCCAGCACCGCCCTATCTCCACACCAGCTAGTTGCTGACTACAAAATGGCCGGCCTAAGTGTAGATGTGTGTAAGCGTTGCAACAATGTAACGTACAACAACTGTGTCAGTGGCAGGCAGCATTTGGCCGATAAGTAAGTGCTGTGAAAGAGAGCAGAGCAACAGGACCGAACCGTCAGCGCCAATGGCAATTTCGACAACAACAAGAAACAGGGAACAGGCAATTCATTTGTCATTCTCATGTACTAAAAACAGGGCCATATGTATTCCAACTATTGTTTGCCGCCGATTCCAATCACATTTGCCACCAACTACTCTTGTGAAAAGTGGGCCACACATTGCCGCTTCTCCTCCTGCCGGAAGAAGCTCTACCCATTCAAGTCTATTCGAGGTCGTGAATCCGCAACCATCTCAAACAATCGAGTACTTAAGACGATTATATGGAGAGAATACGTTCGGTTCGTTGACGCAACACCCAACTTGCAAGATATTCGAATTCCAATTCGCACTTTATGGCTACACAGGGAGCCATAAATTATGTAGAATTTCATGAATTTTAGAATGTTTGTGATAATGTGGCCAATTTCATGCTTTCCTCTGTCCCCATATTTCCTTGGCCAGGTATCAATATTCGCATAAATTTCATTATACTGGCCTCACTAAGTCGCCATGTATGGGGGTGGTGCGAGAGGAGGACAGTAATGGGCAAAAATATAGAATTTCGATTAAATAGACTGTGCATACTTTATTCGTATGAACAAAAAAAATATTTTGGGGATGTTCATAAAACGAATCAAATTACGAACAAACCGACCCATTATATCTGAACAGTCAACCCAATGAGTTGATATTTTTCGATTTCGCTGATGCTCTAGGAAAATGTACTTATTAGGTCGATGCTTGTGTACTAAGTCAACATTTTGTGTAAAAAGTGTTGGGATTATTAAGTAAAAAATAGAAAAACCACCAGAATGCGCATTTCCGCTTTTAAAGTAGTCAATGCAATGAGTGTAATGCCGCTGAACCAATACTTGGTCCATTTACATACTAAAGATATACCTTTAAGCCATTTCGCTAACGTTTTTTTATGATTTAAATTGATTCAAAATGTTTAAAGTTGAAACGTATTAATACTCATTGAATACAATGAGTGGTGATGAATGAAACTTAAGCTCCTATCGTCTACTCAATAAAAAAAAAGTTTGTATTCGAATTCAAACTCGGTTGCTACATATTATGAACAATTTCACTAAAGTTTTCAACACCGGGAACCATTGTCATATTTTTGAAGAGAATTTGTTTGCAATAACGCTGATTTCTCTGAATATTTTCGTTTTTTTTTTTTTAAGTTATTAAAAATGTTAATGGTTCATCGATCTCCAAAGGTGAAAACCTCAGGATTTCATCGCATAACTTTATATAATAATTATGACACAAGAGAACTATGTATCACATGATCTATTCCGATATTCCAACTTTCCAGCGTCTTTCGTAGTCGATTTATCCATTCAGACTTTGGGCTTTAGGTAGCCTCAAAGCAAATAGACTAGAAGAGTGTTATCACACGATCTACGTGGCAACTTGATCGCTCAGAAGCTGAAAATTATTTGTTTACCAAATTGTTTTCTCAATAATGTCAAGGCTTCAGCGGCTAATCAGCAAGTAGCGTTGTCTTGTCTGAGCCCACATATCTAAAGTCTTTCCATAATGAAATGTCGAACAATACTGAACAAAAATATCATGATAGCTGGACATTTTGATCAGTCGTAAAATCCTTAGTGGAAAAAGTGTCCTTAAGTTAATCACCAAATGAGAGACGAGTTAAACCCTTGGTATTTTAAGAACTTTTTAAGATGATTAAGCCTTATAAGAATCTACGACAGTATGGATGACTGGCTGGCTGATGAAAATTGTAGCTCGAGTATAGCTATACTCATTCTAAAGACAATTAACTTGTGAAAGAGAAAATTCAGTAGTGAGAATAAACAATTCTCGAAACTTTAGAAGTGTCTACACGAATTCGCTAAAAATATGTGCGCTATATTTTTTTCTTCCTACATTTTATCATACTGGTTGCTTCCTTAGCCATAACCCATAACCACCATTACCCAATCGTGATACGTAGTTTTACTACAATACACTTTAGGATCACATTTCACATACCAATGGGTAGATTTAGATTTTAGCCTGGTGATTTCTATTTTAAAACATAAAATAATATTTATGTCGTACCCATTTAGACTTTGAACGCGGTAACCAACATTACCGTGTTAATTAATCACATTTATCAAAACTGATGCTGGACCAAAGCTGTTAACTACTTCAGATCGTTGTCTTAATGAACAAATTACAAACTGCTTTTGAGCATATCTGAGAATGGTAATGGTAAATTTCAAGCTGTGATCAATTTCGTTTCCACGACAAGATATAGTATTGGCTGATGCCGGTGCATTATCCCGAAAACCAATATTGTGTTAAACGCTATGCTCATTAAGCAGCTGTATATCGTATAATTTTTGACATTGCATGAATATCAACCTGTGTATAATTAGGTATTTATTCTAATAATTGTATATCACATGCAACAAGAAAATTATCATTTTATATAGACAAATATAGATCTATACACAGATTTAGTACGCCCAGTATATAAATATAATAAAACAATTTCAAAATAAACAAAAATAAAACACATGACTATATATTGAGAAATTTCTGTTCCCTTCTCCCGTAGATTATCTAAACTAACCGCCATACAAGGATATTGAAAAATGTGACATCCTACCACATCTCTTTAAACTGTGAACATACAGTAATACATCACTATTACCAACATTTAATCTGCGTTTACTAGCAGTATCATAATTGGAAAAAAAAATTCACAACCACGTAGCGAAGTAAGTGTTTTAGAAAGAATTGCACGTACGAGTGAAGGTGCGAATTATTATGTTGGACATAAAGCCCTCATCATGGCAAAAGCACTAAGAAGTTACTTGCAGTATCAAAAATAATTCCAAGATTTTTCGCTGATTCCACTGCATACATTTTTTGATTTCCAACATGACCGGCAAATTATCAGGAGTGTGTGACTTCATTGACACAATGGAAGGGGGGGGAGGGATGATTAAAAAGGAGCCCATTTATCGCTGCTCGTTAAGATTAGCATTAAATCCTGAAATAGAAATAAGTTGATTTCGGTATTTACATAAACCAACGTAAATTCGGATTTTGTAGTCGAGTTTGTAAAACATTAAATGCAAAAAAATAGTAGCCGTCGTAAAAATATAATTTACGAGAAAATGTATAAGTTATCACGTAACTCTGCGGATCGAATTCGTCAAGCTACGTCCGGTTCGAGTGAACACCGACACTTGCACTGGGAAAATGCAAACGTTGCAAATTCCAAGACAGCGAGCGAGAAGCATTAAGGTAGATTTAAGTAATTGTAAGTTTTTAGATTCAGTTAAATGATGGTCCGCCACAAAGCAACTGTTGAAATACGCAAGAATCAACAAATGAACAAAAGCAATCAAACAGGTTGAAATAAAATATAATAAACTAATTTGTTTAATTTATATGTCCATTTTCAACATTTGATTTTACATTATCTGATTTACGGACAAGAGCTGTAGCGCCAGAGTGTTTTCGTCTAAACCCCGGAAAATGTAGAAATAATATGTATGTAATTTGTAGAAAGCTGGCAAGTGAAGAAATATGGTAAAATTTAGATTGGAGGATGATATTCAGTACGAGATTTCGGCACCGGACTAATTTGGCATGCTTCCAACAGGGAAGAAAACAACTTGAAATGAGAATGATATTAAATGCACATGTATTACCCGATCAAAACTTTGAAAGTAAACGTTTTAAAAATCTAGACTGCATTTTACCATACCTAACGCAATCTGACCTAACTGATAGACAAAAGAATAAGACTCATGACGAAAAACACACGAAAGATTACGTTTGTGGACGTTGCAAAGATGGAAATCAGTTTAGCTGCCCCGTGTTTCCAACATTTTGATTTCAATACAAGTTGTTCAATTTCCCTCCCACATACAGAATGCATTTAACTAATTATTTCCAAACTATGTTTGGAACTTTCACTCATTAGAGAGACAATTCTAAATATTAGTAAAGTTCCAAGCACACTTTTAATGTATTTTTGGCTCAGTATATTTAAATTTCTAATTCTTTTATACATTTTATTTACCACATTCTTACCCTTAAAATTGTTTAATTGTAATTTCTTTATTTTCGGTTATTTCTTTTAATTCATGTTGACGATGAAGTTCTAACTATTCATCCATTTCTTAAAATAATATCTTGGCATTATAATTGTAAGTTATTGTGTATATTTGCATATTATATTGTATAAATATACCATATTGGATATGTTACATTACGTATTATTTCCTACTAGACGTACGAGTTTTACCAGTTTGACGTAGAGGAGTGGTTCCGTTTCCCAAAGCTAATATCAACTGAAGTAGATTTTAATGAGACACGAACAATTTTGAGCTTTAATTTCTTACTTTGCAGTGAAATTTGTCGAGCAAAACTATTTTCGTTGATAAAATCGTATACAAAGAAATTTGAAACAGAAATAGGGGGTTACTGTTTTTTTTTTTTTCTTCGTGAGCTCCATTCAATTTGTTAAAATTGTATTTAATACTTTTGCTAGTTTTCCGTTCCATTTCATTTTGCAACGTTTTTCATTAATGTCACTAAACATTCTTTCTTATGTTGCCGTTACTGTTAAGAAGTACTGGAACAAACCTATTTTAATTGTACTGCCAACAAATATTTTATTGAAATGAGGCAGACAAATATCTAAGATAAACGAAACAACAACACAAAATAGAAAAAAAAATTCTATTACGATTTCCCTTCAGGCTTTTAATGCTGATTTGCAAAGGATGTGTTATCTTCCAAGTATTTTCAACTTTTTTAAGATTTTTTAGGACCTTTTTCGCAGTACTTGATTTGCATTAAATAATATTTGATGATTTCCTATTTCACAAATTATTCCCAAATCTACTATTTCCTTGGTAAAACGAGTAAAACAAGACTTATTAATTTTTCCTATACGTTGAAGGGGCACAGTTCGTCCTTCAGATCTGGTCTAAAAATCCAAAAAAAAAACATTTTTTTGATTTTATGTCCTTTTTGTCATATTTTACGTATTTAAATGGTAATTTTCAAACATAATTTCATTTGGTGTTGCACCATAAATGCGCTCGACAACGATATCACAGAAAAATGTCTGTATCGCCAAACTTTAGCACGGTAGCTAGACAATCAGGTCATCGCATGATAGCACAATAATGTTTTGGATATATGGCCTTTTGAATGAAGGGCCAATATCTCAATAATGCAAAAACAACCACCTTCTTACTTCGCTTTTATTTTTTAAATCACCTTTTAAAATAACAAAATCAGAATTAAGCCTGTTGAGAGGTTAGATTACAACCACACGTGGTGCAGAAACATGACAACATATATGTAAAGTAAATATTGACATGAACTGTGCAAAATTCTTTACTTGCCTTTCAACAGTTGATATTAATGTAGTTGAGAAAATTGACGACAATGCTTCTATTTCTTTATCCACTACTGTACATGCTTTCATATGAACGGTCGTTTTGTTCAGTCTTTAATATTCTAATTATAGGTATATTGACGTACTGTGCCAGGTTTACAGTCCCAAAGGTTTTCATATGTCTACGCATCATTTGACCAGCAGCATGAGCCTCTTATTACAGAGTCATTGTTGGAAAATTGCCGTCAATTTGATGAATCTTAATGCTTCATCTGCAGTGTCTGTGCGTGTAGTAATATATAAATACTGAATTAAATATTCCTATTAAATCAAGTTATAAATATTAAACGCACATTATATAGGTATAGATATGTGTCCAATCAAAAACTGAATGCATATTTCATGGAAATCTCATTATGATGATTGGATCCCTTAATCTCCGCCCGAGCAGCCTCTTACGGTAGATACAACTTCCTTTTGTTGAAACTGACACAGCCGAATAGACCGAGGCCATTCCGGCCTTAAATTAACAAAGTGTGAAGACTATTTAATACACACTTTTGCAATTTAATTAAAAGATAATGTCGGAACGCAAAACATGGCTGTGCTTAAGTCGAGTAGATGTAATAGTCCAACACATATCGATTCATTTAAAGACGTAACCCTTCTCTGAATAACTTATACAACCTAATCCCGTGCGTGCCTCATTATGTGGGGTATTAACATTTTTTATAGAACTCAACATACTATCATCGTCCTCAGTCCTTCACTTCAGTTCGCAAAGCTGACACTGGTCTAGATGCTGAGCATCATGTGGAAATGTGATCATAACTTAGATGTGGTGCAAAAGTTTTAATGAACCACTGTTCCTCCTCCGATGTGAATGGCAGTGGAAAATCTAAAATTTATAAAAGTAAGTGACGTTATAATCACTAACAATTTCTAATTAATGACTGTTCGCTCCCCCTGCTACAGAGAGATGAGGAAGGCAGAAGGATTTTGAATGTATGATGATTAGGAAACATGGCCTACGTCTGAAGATGCCTCTTATACCTTTTAACGACAGAGCATTAAGGTTTAAAAGCTTCATTAGAAATTAACATAACTTTACCCTTAACTACCTTGGAGTGGCCATGGCACAAAAACCATATTCAGTAACCGCCGTCACGACAAAAGTTCCGCTACGTGTCTGATGGACCAACATCTTAGGAAAAAAGACTGTAAAAAGCTTTTAGTTAACTTGAAATGAACGAAAATCAGATCCAATAGAGGAAAGACTATTAAGGAAGATGCATGAATATTAACAAAGAAAATCCCGTCCGAAAAAGAGCTCTACCTGCACAATAGCCCGGAAATGGGAAGACAGACAATGTCGTAATGACAGAAATTATGCAATAAAAACTTAAAATTTACGATTCATCAACGCCGGCATCAGGCAGGCAGGTGGTGATAGGGCGAACATAAGAAAACCATGATTGTCACAACGAAAACGTGTCAGAGGCTTAAGGCCAAAACTTTAAACAGATATTTGTCGGCAGACACGGCAGTCTTTTCATAATCGTATCAATGGTGGTCACAATGGATGCAAGCATTTCAGTAATGGAATATCAATATGCAGCAAATTGTTAATTTCGGAGGGCAGATGAGTAAATTTGTTAGTTGCCACGTTCCAGCCACATATGTGTAGCAACAGTCACATATGATTCATTTTGTAATACAAATAAAGAAAGATTTGATTGAAAACCTAAAAACGACAAACGATTCTTTTTTCTATATAGGTTTTAAGTTATTAGCAATCTAAAATGTTGATAATCATGTGTTCTTATCACCACATTTTTTTTTTTTTTTGTTCGAAATGGGAAAGGAACCCAATATTTTGACAAATGTCGTAAATCTGGATCAACATTGTTATTGTTTTTATTGTGCTATTCGTAACGATTATTGGGGTAATATGGTTGTCAAAATTTAAATCGAAATTTCTCAATCAGTTTCGAAAATTAAATTACTCGACCCATTCGCGATGCTAATGTGGAATCATTGAACGTATTGTATCCAAAGTTGATCTATTAATCAATGATAACTATCATTCTTTTTTTGTGGTTTCAACCTTGTTTATACCCTCGCAAAATTATACTCTTTTAAAATTGTAAAATTATTAATGACTACTTTCGGTTCCTTCTCTCAAGCGATTTTTTTGTTTGAGCAGTGTTAGGAAATTAAAATCGCTAATAAATAAAATATTGATGCATGTATTAATTTGTACTGACAAATTCATCGACTGAAATAGACATTCAGGACAATTTTTTAATTCAATTTGTGAATATTTGTTTAACCATCGATAATTTTGGCATGCAATTGCAGCGAAGCACATTTGTTATTGTTCCTTCATAACATTCATATTTATAAAACGTTTTTCATATTTTAGATACGTTTTTCTATATACTTCTACATTAGAACTGAAGAACGTTGTTCGTGTATGAAAATAAGGGTTGAGTTTTAACAAAAACCTTCAGGAAGGAAATAAATAGAAATATGTCGGTTTTTCGATGGACTTTACAAAAATTTGAGAAACTCAAAATGTTTATTATTGTTTACATATCATAAATGAATTGTAAAATCATAAGCCGAGATTAATATCTGTTTTTAAAAACAGATAAAGTAAGTCATAACCTTTATTTATTTATTTTATAAAATAAATGCCAAAATATTAAGGTTTTTAATTTTTAAAAATAAAAATCAAGATTTAAAACTGTATCTTTATTGATTACTGTAATAGAAGTGAATAAGTAAATATTCAAAATTATTTCTATAAATATTATTCGAAGCCGCCTTTGTCCATCGTTTTTCTTCAAATATATTTTTTGAATGACACTTCTATGAAAATGCGTCGACTTGAAAAAGATGAACGCAGAAATTTTCTATAAATTTATACCATTAAGCTCGAAATTAAGAAAAAAAAACTATCCTATCTTTATACTGAATGCAACAAATTTATATACATTTTGTAAAAACATTTTATTATTGGAATGTATTAGAAGTCAAATCACCGCATTTCAATGCAATTAAGCTAATTTGCAATTACTTATTTTACGGAGTAAAATCAAATGTTTCTATTTTTAAGTGATTATCGGCAGTTTCAGCAGCTAATGTGTCCATCTGTATGCCGTGAAAATCAGTATAAAATTGAAATGACTACTTCTCGTACTTTGACGCATGCATTGCTTAAATCAATGCTCAATTATAACAGAAGCTGATATCTATACTTAATACGCAAGCATATAAACATAAACTTTTTTATAAAATATGAAATATTGCTCATCCCAGGTTACCTTCTCAGAGTATGTCCGGCATCAGGACAGTCTACATTTTCTTTTCAGAAATCGAAGTGAGTTATTTCCACGTAATCCATTTTTCTTTATGAAGGAACGTGAATTGTTTGTAGATACTTTCTTTCTCATAGTCATTGAGCCCGGTCTGGCATCAGCATTGTTCTCTTCTTGACTCACTTCATTTACGACTGTGCTAGCAGATCCTCTTTTCAGAGAATGCTTCCCATGAATTGCTCCCTAGTACTTCCATGCTTTCTCAAAGAACGCAAGCAGGTCTTCCAAAAAGTTTGACGTTTAGAAGGATTCTAGCAAGTCTACTTTTCAGGAAACTACGTGAGTTACTCCTTGAGAATTTCTTTCATACAGGGACTATGAATCCAAGACCCTATCAGATCTTCCTTTCAGAAAGCAGGTCTTCCTTTCAGTTGCACTCCCAACTTCTTTCCTCGGAGAAGTTATGCAGCCAGATTTTGTTTTTTTTTTTTATTTTCAACATTCGGAGGCATTCTGAGACATTTAGTTTATAAGGCCTTTGAAATACTTATCAAACCAGAATAGAAAACTTTGGATAAAGATTTTGATCTTTATAATAGTGCAGAAGCTTTGTCTGTTAACTTGCTACAATAATAATGGCCATACAGTTTATTATTGTTAAGAGCGTAACTTATTGTTAAGAGAGTAAATCACCCATTCATAAGGTTTTTACTTTCAGTAGGATCTAATTCAAAAGCAGTTAATATCTAATAAAATTTTTTCATCTTTTGTATTTTAATATCCTACTCAATACTATGCAAAAAATAAATAAACTTAAACATTCGATCCAAAGGATATTTAAAATTGCATGTATTTTTGGAAATAAATAAAGCTTTCGACCACAAAATTCTATTGTGGTGGTAAAGGATCGCTGCGCTCTGACCCAATTGATTCATTTGCTAACGTCTTTTTGAAGGCAGATGTTTCTGTTTTGAGATATCACTGAAACAAATTTTGAAAATGTCACTTTTAGAGACGTTAATGTGGTGTTGCCAACATATTGTAAGGGATTTCAGAATTTTTTACATCATTCACCCATAGTTCACGACATATCAAAAAAAATTACACGTGGCATCCCCTCACTGTACGAAAATGATTTGACTGTCAGTATTTAATACCCGAACAAAGAACAGGACTGGAAATAATCCGCAAATTTGTAGTGTGGCATGAGTTCTTAACAGCATATCAAAATGATGGAAGTTTTTCAGGATCAGGCTTGATTTCCGAGGGATATTATGCAGCAAATTTCTTAAAAACATAATTCAAAAATGCGCTCGCTATAGTAAAGTTGGTTGATATGTTTTAGATATGGTTTTAATATCATTCCGATAGACAATCCTTTGCTATTGTGATGTGGCTTTATTGTAAGCATTACCTAGTCGTCTCCGCTTAACTGAAACGCAATCGATATGCTTGCTGATGCAGCCTAGATAAAACAACTCTTAGCCTTGATCCCACGTTGTTCAGGGTTGATCTGTAAACTCAATATTATACTGGCGATGTTAAAGTAAGAAGAACAAAAAACAAAAGAAAATATTCTACAGGTGTAACTACATTGTTATTATTGTGTGGTCAGGATAATAACATAAACTTACCACCGTACTACGAGGAGAACTAGAAATCAAAGCCCTCAAGCGAGTGGGCCAGCCGATACATGGCGACGGTGTGGGTGTTTAACCCTGGCCAACCTCCGTGGTTGAGAATAAATGAATAGTCAGTGACGATGGGACAGTATGACTTTTTATTTGTCTCATCCTCCGTCCGGCTTCTGCAGAGTTCATTCCACAGGAAGCGGAAGCAGACATTGTTGGCGTTGCCTTTTGTGTACGTTTGTTAAAAAATAACCAACAACAGCAAAAAATACCCGATTTAGCAAAAATATAGGAAAAAAGACAACATTGCAATAAATTTAGAACTTGAAACAAACCACACACACATACGAACATACAAACACAAACAACCAGACACACACACACACATACACGCACATACACATGCATAAACGTGGCCTCGAATGAAACGAACCAAACAATCCCATCAATTCATTCCTGCTGCCCCCTCCCCGTGCCCAGGGTTTAGTTACTAACAACAACCGATATCATTATATAAAATTAAAGTACTTGCACAGTATTCCAGGATCAGTTGCTGCCGTCGGCAAAGGCTTCGATGTTTTCAGGGACGTGCCACGGTGGGATTTATTTGCATCGCAGACAGGGTGGCAGGATGACAATTCCATAATCCAGGATGACAATGGAAACATTGTGACACTTTGATGACTGATTGCGAACACTGTCCCAGTGTACCTTTATTCTGTCGAGCCATTGTCAAATAGCAATTGCCGTCGTTGTGTTCGTTGCTCCCATTGTGGTCGGAAGGGCTGCTGTCATCCGAGGTGCATTGGTACAACTTCAACCAACGACAAGAGGACGAGTAGCAGAGCTGAATGTAAATACTGTCTGACGCTATGTTTTCGTTCGGGGTAGCAAAGTCGAGCAACGTGATTGCAAATTGTAACCGCCAATGGGCCGTAAATTGAAACGTGACTAAGGCCGATAATAAAATGCATAAAATCACTATGGCATACTCACAACTTACTTGAGTAATAACAATTTCTGCTCAGTTCCAGTTCTGCTCTGCTCTGTTCTGTTCTGTTCCATTTCTTTCTGTGCTCGATGTTAAAAACGACGACCACAACCAGCCCAAAACAGACAACGGACACCCAGCGCAACCTTTGTGGGCCACATGTTCACCGGAAGGGCTCATTGTCGCGCTGCTCCCTAGTAGAACGAGAGTCTGTGGCTGTAGGCAAATGTTTTTGGTGGTACTCGTCGCCCTGCAAATTGCCACCACAACATGTATAAATACATGGGATACAAATCACACACAGAGGCATGTACACACACTCTCATGTGCACGTTCCCACACACACAGCTATACTCACATAACTTGTTGACGAGTGATTGTGTTCCGGAGTAATAGACTGAGCCTATCTGTGCTCGAATATGGCAACATAGATGGAACCACCTAATGACATAGTGACTTATTTCCATTTGCAAGTGGGTTGACTTTTTGGAAGGAAGTACTCGTATTTTACACAGAGACAGAGACAGAGACACGACACAGCACGTCCCCGCCATTCCACATTCATTCTACATACGTCTTTATGCCACGCAGTCTACACCGAGGCATCTAAATGAAATCTTTACGCTCGAATGTCCGTCTGCATATAAGGCCTCATTTTGTACTTCCGCCATTAAGGAGTACGGTAATTTATTACGGTGATGTAATAAAAGGTGTAAACAGCTGAAAGCCCCGATGGAAAGGAATTGTCTTCGCTTCTGGCAAGAAGGCCCCCTGCTGCCAACTCAAACAATTGAAAAGAATTATTGCAACTTCCAAACAAGCACCAGACCCATTGCGCTGCTCCCCTTGTCCGTCCTTCAACGTCCATATAAGGCAGATCATCTGCATAGAATTGTAAATAAACTCGATTAGTCATTCCCCGTCAAGGGTGTTTTAAAATGCATGTACGAGTATGTATATTTATGTTGCTCCAAATAGGGGGTCCTTTTCTCCAGGCAGTGTTAACGTTTCGGATGTTAATTTAATAATAATTTATGATTAAATCCTGGCAAAGATTATGAAATTCTCAGTTAATTCGCGATTTTGTCCAATAAATTATATAAAGCGTAACTCATAATATATGTCTGCCTTTGTTGATTGCGAAATGGTAAGTTTATAAATATTTGGAAACGTTAAAAGTTTTCTTTGGGAAAACAGTTTTTAATGCGCTTGGACAACACGAGTGTGGAGAATTCAAAAACGTATTTTGTTTTTGATATGCTAGCGGGCTTTTGATATTCATTTTTACTTAGCATTTTCTATGGAATCATACGCTGATACTTGGGAAAATAATAATACTTTAGATCTAGAAAGTATATTTGAATAAAACTTTAGAAAGTGAAATCATCGCGTTTCGCTGTTGGTCAAATGAAAAATGTGTTAGTTCAAAATTATTTTAAAAACAATAAAGGGCTATTTCAATAAAATGAATCGCTACCAAACACGATAAACTCAACAAAATGTTAGAGCTTAAGTAATCGTAGGTTAGTTAGTGTCAGAATTTAATGATTGATAGGAAATTTTAGAAGGATTTTGAAAAAAAACTAACTTCTATAGTGTGAGCGTCATTTAATATTAGGCATTGCATATTACTGTATTGGGGCCATTCCATACGAAAGGTGATCAAGAGACCGGCACTACTGTCTTGCGTACAAGGCTTCCTATTCTGACAAAGACAATACAAATTTTAAAGAATGAATTATTTTACTATCTCCTTATATTATACAAAATGTTTTCGTTTGACTTTCAAATTCAATATTTATTACATTACACAGCTCATTACGAGAATTTATTAACATTTGAAATGTAATTATTGTTTGCTGCCAGCTTTGTATACATTGTTTATTAAATACTATTTCATTTGTTCAGGTATCCCTGAAGATCACTGACAGAGTCAACGGAAAAATCCATATAATATATATAAAATTGAATCTTTTGCACTTGCATGTGTGTATTTTTGTCTCGAATAGGCGTATAAACTGATGGACCGATAGCCATTACATTTTCACAGCATTTTTATTAGGTCTTGATTGGACAAAAGGACGTGGCACCGTCCACACAACTAACTTATGTAGTAAACTGTTAGGAATATAAAGAGGAAATACATATTGCAGAAAGAAATATGTTAGAGAAGCAAATGAGCGATGCCCGTCCTATTTTTAAAAGTCCTTTATGGCGGCCAAAGGTACTGATTGATCGTCATACAAATTTAACAGTATTAATTACGAAATTGTCATTTGTTATAGTGGGTAAAGAATGCAAATGGCAACGCTCACATAACTTAACAGTAACGGCAATATCTCATAAACTATTACAGATTAAAAAACGAGACTTGATACATATGCTACGGCTATGGAAAGTGAAAATTGGTAGGTGGTGGCCTATTTTTAAAAATATGTTATAGCGATCAAATTAATGGACCAATCATCATGACAACATGCTTCTGTCAGTTACGAAATTGTCATTGCAAATCGTCGGTTCCACTACCCTTTTAGAAATCCTTTTTAGCGACCTAAGGAATAAAATTCAAAAATATCTTGCTATTAATCACAAAATTGTTCTATTTTACCTTTGATTATGCGTAAAAGAAGAGGGGATGACAACGTCCATACGCAGACGCAGAGGTTGAGAAGATCGCATTTTGTAAACTAACAGTAATAACATTATGATTTATTCCGTATGCTGCTGATTTTTTGCAGATATAGGTCGAGCGTACTTCGTAAACCCTTTTGTAAAAAAACGAATTGCATTTTATAAAATATTAATGATACCAAATTATTAAAGGGGTCTGATTACATTTAGAAACAATCGTACAAATAGTCGTGGCATTACCTGTTAAATCCAGGCTCTGTTTCAAGTGTTAGATATTAAAACAGTTTTACGTTTGCAAAACATGTTGTTTATGATGCCATTGCATCGGTTCGATATCATATCTTACATAACAATTAGCGATGTCTTTATATTGAAGTTGTTGTATTAACATTGCAGAAAATCAACTCTGAAGATAGGCTGCGTATCATAACCGTATTTGCCATCGAATAAAAAGTGCAAGAATATGTTGCTTTGATCCACTTTCTTCGGCTAAAGACACCTATTACCACTACATATTTCTTACAACTCCAATTAACCAAACTTACACTCATATTAAGGACACCGAAAGTGTAGTTAATAAGAACGAAAGTTCGTAATTGGCTTAAAAGACTAATGATTTCCATTCACATTTCCATCTTGATTGCTCAAACAGCCGAACGGTTGTAGAATGATACAAAATTTGTCCCATGCTCACTGCCCATGGTTTCAAAAGACTTACTTTGTCAATTACCGAAAGAAGATAACATAACATTTCATTGAATTGCAACAGTTTATTCGAGTTAAATATTTCAATTTCACATGAATGCGTCGTTCTGCTGTGCTCGAAGAAATACACTATCAATGGCCGTATCCATTTCGAGAATATAACTTGGCAGTGTTTGTTGGCTTTTTGTTGTATATTTTCTCAATTGGAAAAAATGCCAAGGAATATGATGCAAATAAAACTTACAAAGACACATATTGATTTATAAACTGTTTTCTTTGTTTACTTACACTTCCTTATTGTATTCATGCATAATCAATCCTCTCATGATATCAGTGAACAAATTCCTGTTTTTTCTTTAATTTGAAATCTAATACACAGATATTTCAGAAGGTATTTCATTGCTGGGACCAGATCGATTCAGGCATTGTTAAGCAAGGAACATGAATATGATAACTTTTAATTAAATTCATAAACTACGAGAGAGTTGTGTTGTTTTGTTTGTCTATGCCCTGACATAATTGAGTTTACAATTTCCAATCATGAAAAACTGTCACTCAATGCAACATACACATTTCTTCAGACGTCGTCCTTCGCAGGATGTCTCGGTGTATGTATTCAACGCGATGGCCTTGTTGCACACGTGCGTTTGTGTGAATGCACATTTCATTACTAAACTCGGTCAGATTGCTTAAAATCGTTTGTTTTTTTATGTAATGTAGCGGACAAACTTTTGAGGAAACTCGGCGTTTGGTTCATGTCGATCAAGTACTTTCGGTCTTTTCCTCCTAAGCATCTCGAGAAACGCGTCAAGGCAGGACAAGGTCAAGGCAAGGACTATTTTGGAATATGTTATCTCCTTTTACAATTAAAGGTGAATCATTGAATAAATAATGTACAGAATAAAGAAATATTATATTCTGCTCTATGTTCGAATATTCGAATCCTCACCATCTCGCATGAAATTGGCTTCGAAGATAATTGAAGATATATTTTGTATATACGATATTCGCACGATGATGAACGTAGGATTTAAGGCCTTGGCAAAACTAAATATGTTTCAATGGACAAATATGTGGTATCACAAACTCAATGCAATTTTTCAGCAGAGCTAAGGAATTTTCTCTTAAATACAGCACCTCCGTTTCGATTCCACACTGAAAATCCGTATTACCATTTTCTCTTTTCACATTTCACAAATTTGTTTAACACATGTTAGAAACAAAAATCCCGTCGACATATGAAATTTCAATTCAACTTTTGAATGGATTTTTTGGTCTTACCTGACTTGTGGCACAGAAATTAGAGTTAGATATTCCAAACAAAACATCAAAAATCTTCAAATAAATTTGTTTGAGTGAGAATGCCCATCAACGAACCTTTTAATTATGCCACTCTTACGCCGTTACAAGTCAATAAGCGAGTTCTTCCTCTCGATATATTCGAACGAGTTAGAATAGTGCTTAGTGAAAGATTAAAATGTCTTTTCAATGTAAATCTGAAGGCCTTCAGCTCCAATTTCTTAAACTTTCACCTTTCAGAAATCGTAAAATTTCTAAATGTCTCCAATATGTGTTGAAATGTCGCGTAAGTCTTTAAGGGAACACTCATTGTATAGAGTGGCGCACGAATCATGCTACTGTCGACTGTTAATGGGTACCGTTATTTGAAGATATTGGAGTCGAGTTTTTTATCCAGAACTGCGCCGAAGACGTATCCGTTTCAACAGCAATTGGTTCCAGTAAGATGGTTATGGCGGAGCTCCAATGAAAATTTCCGGACAAATTAATATCCAGAAACTTCACTTTCCTCTGGCCCCAAAGGTCACCTGAACCGGGGGTTATTTCGAGCAGAAGCTGTACAAAACGAAACCAAGGAATTTGATTGAATTTAAGCAGTCCATTAAAGCAATAATTGGGGCGATTTCGAATGAATAATTTTCTAATCATTTACGATCTATCATCTTCTAAAATAATTACTTACACAAAATAAAATTGAGTTTTCTATACAAGAAAAAAATAAATGAAATACATTTGTTACAAAAATTTATTTGAATTTCTTGTTGTAGTTCAATTTGTGCTCCACTTTGTAGATATAAAGAATACTATCATTCGTATAAAACAGACCGATTGAATATGAAACCTATTTCTTTCATTTGATACAAAATTATCTTATATAAAGCTTTGTCGAAAACTTTTTCTACATTCAACGACATCGCAACTGTATAATACAAAAAATCTGATTTTGGAATTCAATCAATGCCTTCAGTGTAGAATAATCATTCTTTAGGCTAAATTGCAATTTAGAAGAGTAAGATTCAGGCAGTTCTCTTGTAAAGCCTTTTCAGGAATTATCCAAATCACATAGCATGAAATGTGGCTCCAAACTAGAAAAAACTTTTTATTAAATATGTTAAAGTTTCAATTTATTGAACTTACATTTACCTCATTATTATGACGATTACTAGTTATACCTATATATATTTTACCAATAAAACATAAAAGTCTAAAAGATTCGAAATTAAATAAAACAACTTTTACATTGAAACTAAGTCCATTTTGCAAGTTATATAGCATCCACCACTGTAGAGTATCCTCATGCAAAAAGAAAATTTATTAAAAAAAAACATTGCCTCAAAACAACTAATTTTCGAAATTGATTGCTTTACCACCGCTCAAAATATTGAAGCCTTTGTGTATTCTTCTCAGACAAAACAGTACGAACTGAGGTCAAACATGTACGAGAAAGCATAAATCCCTAAATCTAACGTGCGACTTTTGCCAGAAGCCTTCAGAGAATTGAAAAAGTAAACTGGAGGCGATGGAACATGCTAACAATACGGGCCAACGAATTTCCAGGACCGAAGGTGCGATTGATGCCTGCAAAAAGCTTGTTGAGTTGAAACTTACACAATGGAAATATTTCAATGACAAATATATATATATATTTTTTTTTTTTGTTATTACTTAAGTACATCATATTTTAACAAAACTAAGCGATGGTATGCACAAATCGAGCCATCACTTTTTTGCCAACTAAACTTTTAAAAAGTCCTAAACTTTCACTGTGACTGTATTGAATACGCATTTATTTAAACGTTAACGTCGTTTGGATCATTTGTATTCAGGTCAACGTTCAATTCAACATTGAGCGGATCAGTAAAAACAATCGTCTGATGGCCAGGGATTCTTTCGGTCGGTGACCACCAACTGAAATAGAAATTTTTAACAATGGAAATATGTCGGCATGCGCATTCCTCTATAGCAAAAGAATGGGATGTAAAGGAAGGCGCTTTTAGAAGAACAATAGAAAATATTTGAGTAGTTTATCATTTACAACAAATAACGACGCCCTAATTCCGTCTCCCCTCGATCTATATGTTTGCTGCCCGGACACCTATGAATGTATGTATAGGTATGCGCATACATATGCATGTTTACAGATATGTGCAACAAATGCATTTACGGCACCAAGGAAACATGAGCATATTGTTACGGATAACATGAATAACTTATAAAATGTTTTGAATTGTTCTTCCCATTGTTGCTGTTGCTGCTGCAGTTGCTGCAGCTGCTGCTACGGCTGGTATTTCTGGTATTGCTTGTATTGCTGTTGTGGCAGTGTAGTGTGTGAAAAATTCATTACACTTACTTTTCATCAGTACTTCTCGTTTACATTACTTGCATCATATATTCTA